>JAUCBJ010004327.1:0-17424 GCA_032718475.1 Nemertoderma westbladi | reverse complement strand
CTACTGTGAACAATTCGTATCTGGGAATTTAAATTCGTACAGTAACTGGGAACTGAAATTTGAAACCGGAATTTCAGATTTGTAAATCTGATGTGCATTCGCAGCATATGGTCATTTCCTTACCAGCCGAGCCGCTTGGTCCATTACTATGTAAAATATTATCAATTCTTTATAATATAGCTGCTAATTGTCTTCGAAAACGAAGATAATTTATCAGGCAAATAATGTATATTTCCATAATCATAGAAGCATAATTATTAATTAAATGCATCTAAATTTAATTAATTCTAATAGATCCATCAACACGAATAATCTAATATGGCTGACAATATGGGAAATTATTTAAATTTGAACTAACAAATTCAAATTTTTCGATTATCACTTAAAGTTTCCATAGATACCCTCAAATCTATATTGATTATATATTTCTATATATAATCAGCCGCTTCCATTAATAAGTATATAACGTATTGTAGGATAGGGAAGTAGGGTGTAGGGTAGGATACGGTAGGCTACTACAGTAGGCTAATACCCCCTCCCTCTTCACCAAAGCATCCACAGGCAGGTCCAGTGATTGTTTCAGTTACATTTTTTTTCTTCGAAAAATAGTATTTTTTATGCTTCGAAAATGCTTCTAATAATGTATGAAATTATCCTTCGAAAATGCTTCGTAAACTTCTAATTGAAGGCTAATAGTCTACTAAACGAAGCATTTTTATCTTCGAAATCATCCTTCGAAAAATGCTAAATAAACTTCTAATCGCAGGCGAATAGTCTACTAAACGAAGCATTTTTGTCTTCGAATTATCCTTCGAATATGCTTCGTAAACTACTAATCGAAGGCTAATAGTCTACTAAACGATGGATATTTCTCTTCGAAATCCACCCTTCGAAACCTTTAAGAACATTGGAACCAAAAAGCCGGCTTTTATCCGGCGAAATTAGCAGGGTATTAGCCGGCGAAATTAGTAGCAATTTATCAGCGACTTATCATGCTATGACTTTGCTGGGTAATAATTAGTGAAATAATTAATTATCTTAATAAATAATTAATTATCTTAGACATAGACCTACCTAATGTGTGTACCTACTGTGTAATGAAATAATTAATATCCTAAGAAAATAATTTATTAACTTACCAGTAAGAAAATAATAATTACTGTACTGTAAATAAATAAAATAATTTATCAACTTACTGGAAAGAAGAAAATACTTTATCATCTTAAAGAAAATAATTAATTACGCAGTACTGCTTGGTATCTTAAATAAATAATTAATTAACTTCGGAAAATAATAATTAGCTTAATTTATTAACTCCTCCAGACCTCCAGTCCTCCTAGCTAAGTACCGTAGTCAGGCAGGCATTCAGCACTCAGGCAGTCAGGCTCAAGCAGTCTTTTAAACTTAGCTTATTACAGCTAGGCCTATTACTCTTACACTGTCAATCAAAAGCACCCTGTTGTTGTTGTAGGTTTACTCAAGGCTGTATTTCCTTGCATGTAGCCGCATTATATCCAGCCCTCAGATGAGTGTCCGAGATTCCTGTCGGCGGCTTTGATCATAAAGCAAGCTGGATAAAATTTACAAACTCCCCAAGCCACCCCTCAAACGGGTGGAATTTAGCCCAGAAGAACGAATTAGGACACCCATTAAAGGGCTGGATTGTCCACCCGTCTAACGGGTGAAAGTTCCTAGCTGCAGTAGTTTAATAGTTTAAAGGGTGATGAGGAAAGTATGCACTTTTAGCGGTAACGCGTCATTAGGTCCTTTGGTCGTTAGATCCCGCGTCATTAGGTCCTGTGAGTGGTCGTTAGGTCCTGCGGCATTAGGTCCTGCGGCGTTAAGTCCTGCGTCATTAGGTCCTGCGTAGGGCTCGATCGGAGCTCCGGCCTCCGGCTCCGGCTCCGGCCATTTTGGCACCTCCGGCTCCTGCTCCGGCTCCGGTAAAAATATTGCCGGAGTTAATTTTTTAATAAAGTATTATATTTCGTGCATGTTCTAATCTGAACAATTATTTAACACTATAAGTCTGTAAGTACTGTATTACAGCTTCAATATCAAGTATATTCTGATAATACTGCAGTATTTACTTAAAGTCAATGACTGACTGACTGTACTGCAGTACTGGTACTGGCCAGCTGGCTGACTAGCAGACTGTTACAGATAGGCCCTACTTTAAAAAATTGTAAATGCTATGATTGTACACTGTCAGACTGTACCACTGCAGCCATTTACTGCTGTCAGTGCTGTCATGCCAGCATACTGTACTGCAGTACTGGTACACGTACGGTAGGCTACCTACAGTGCTACAGTACACACCTCTACCACAGTTAGTGAGTTAGGTACTGTAGGTAATTTTTAGCCATCAGCGTCAGGCCGTCGCCGTCAGGCCGTCGCCGTCAGCATCAGGCCGTCGCCGTCAGCGTCAATAAAGCGTGATAAATTAATTACTTAGCCTAAATTTTAAATTGAAAATTCGTAAATCTATAAATTATGAAATTAATTAGACCTACAGTATGATTGATTATGAGCGATTGGCGAACGATAACCCTAATTAATTTTTTTTTAAATAAATAATTAAATTTTTAAAATTTTTGAAAAACTCCAGTTAGGTACTGTACGTAATTTTTAGCCGTCAGCGTCAGGCCGTCGCCGTCAGCATCAGGCCGTCAGCGTCAGGCCGTCTGTCCGTGATAAATTAATTACTTAAATTTTAAATTGAAAATTCGTAAATCTATAAATTATGAAATTAATTAGACCTACAGTATGATTGATTATGAGCGATTGGCGAACGATAACCATACTTTATTTTTTTTTAATAAATAATTAAATTTTGAAAAACTCCGGCTCCTGCTCCGGCTCCGGCCAAATTGTCCAACTCCGGCTCCTGCTCCGGCTCCGGCCAAATCCCAACTCCGATCGAGCCCTAGACTCCTGCGACATTAGGTCTTCTATAATAGCGTCATTAGGTCCTTTGGTCGTTAGGTCCTGCGTCATTAGGTCCTCTGCGGCTTTGGCGATTGGGGGGTTTCCAGATTTTTCAGTTTTTTTAATTTTTCATTTCACATTTCATTTTGTCATTTTTCATAGTTATAAAGTTAACGTTATGAGAAATATTTTCGACTAAAACAGGTCGAGCGCAACGAGGCTTGTAATGTTCTATGGTGACGACAGTGTCATCTTCAGTTCATCGTCAGTCTACGTTATGAAATATATTTTCGGATAAAACAGGACGAGCGCAACGAGGCTTGTAATGTTCTATGGTGACGAGTACTGCGTCCCTAAACCATTCTCCTAAACCAATTGACTAGCACAGTTCCCATGAGCACTGCTCATACGACCTACAAAAATAGTTCACATAAATAGAAAAAAGTTCCCCCTCCCTCCCGCTCCCAAATAAACGCCCACTCAAAACTTGATTCAAATAGCCGCACTCTGGCACTACTTTTATCTTCAACATTACTAACACATATTTTCACATATGTTCAACAACATTAACATATGATAACACAAACACAACACTATAAAGAATGAATAAATGATTAAAGTAAAAATTAGAACGATTTTGAATGGTACCGGTATACAAAAATAACTCAGTTAAGTAGTTCTTTCAAGTTCACGGTTAAGTAGTAATCCAACAATAAGAACTGGATCCTTACAGCAATGATTTCCCTGCGACTAACTTTTCCATTCGATCAAGGTATGGATACAGTAGCTGGGGTATTAGGATTGGAATAATGTTGTCTGCCATGTGGTCCAATTTAGAAGCAAGATCATCCCTCGCCAACTTTATTTCGCGATCAATTCGTAGATAACTTGGTCGCTTTGGTCGGGCTACAGCTGTGCCAACCAGGCCTACCAGCCTACTGCAGTACAGCCCACCCCAGGTTGGAATTCATGCTGCAAAACTCGGACGCGTACCTGCGCGAATGACCGCAAACCAGATGCGCGTTGCGCGTTTGGGTGAGACAGGTGCGCGTTCGGGTGTGAGACAGGTGCGCGTTGCGCCTCAGCGCGCAGCTCTGCCTCTGATGCGCACCACAAATTAATTGAAATCACGAAAATACACAAAAAAATTTCGCTCGCTGCGCTCGCATTGGTTTCTCATTTCCAATTCTTCAAACAGTCAAATCACTTCACCATAATACTGTAATACCGGCAACCGGAGCTGAATTTGTCTATTTATTTTAACTACAGTTCTCTATTGTTGTATTGTTATTAGGTCTATGCTATGCCGATGTTACGTTAGTAAACAGGTAAAGTCAGAAAGTAACAATGTATTATAAGTATGACTTAATTATAAGCCAACTGTATGTTTAAGCCTAATTGTTAGGTAGGCCTATACAAAGTATTATTGGCAGACTGGTACCTATTTCAATATTCGTTTTTTTGAAATTACCGGTACATGTTTTGTTTGTAATCTAAAATAATATTTTCTGTTATAAAAGCAGTGAGCCCGCCCGATGGCTGGATGGGCCACCATAGTAGTGGATTAAAAAAATATTTTTTAATACCGGTAACAATTTTGATGTTGCAAAAATTACATTTATTATGTAAGCCTAGATTCAACGTACAGACAGACAGACGTAAAGATAAGCTTAAAACGCTCAAACTTGTAAAATAGGAATGTAAAATTGTTCTTATGAACTGTGCGATTTTTTGAGATATGCATGACATGAGCTGCGCGATTTTGTTTGGATTATGACATATGATGAGGTGCGCGACGAGCCAATTTCAGGTGCGCGGTGATTTCAAAACAACAAAGCGTACCTGCGCGCTCATGCATGAATTCCAACCTGGAGCCCACCCACAGTCCAGATAGGTAGACTGTGGGATCTACCACCCCAGCACACTGCCTCGCAACGGCAGTCTGGCAGTAGGCCAACCTACCGTTTATACCAGTATACCGACCTACCCTTTCTACTACCGGTACCTACGATATTGCCATATACCTTGTATACCAGTATACAGTGGCCTACCGGACACCGGCAGACCGGTACCTGTCCTGCTGTCAGCCTGTTCACTGTACAGTAGTGGAATACAGGACCTAACGACGCAGGCAGGCAGGACCTAACGACGCTCCACAGGACCTAACGTCGCACGATATGACACAACAGGACCTAATGACGCAGGACCTAATGTCGCAGGACCTAATGCCTCAGGACCTAACGACGCAGGACCTAACGACGCAGGACCTAACGACCAAAGGACCCAACGACGCGGAACCCTTTTAGCACCCATAAATCGACAATGAGAGTAAACCTAGGTGACTGACAACCTGGTAGGAATAAAATATAAAGATACTGGTACTGGTACTGTAAAATCGAGTAAAATATATGAGATATACATAATGTATAAAATATGGAAGATTAACTAACATAATTAAAAAAAAAATAAAAATTGGATTGACTTGACAGCAATTGACCATATTTAAGACAGCAAATGACAATATTATTTTGTAATTATATGATAAATAGATTACGACCTTAGCAGATTAAGGCAATTAAGTAAAAAAAAAAACAATTGTAAATGAGTTTAAAAAATGTTTCCATAAAGTTAAAATTAAGTAATTAATACATACATAAAAAGTAAGAATGTGGCGCTATAAATTAAAATTAATACTCAGAATTTGTTAAGTCAATTAAGTAAAAACAAATGAGAACGAGTTTAAAAAATGTTTCAATAAAGTTAAGTAATTGTTTAATACATAAAAAATACAAATGAGGCGCTATAAATTAAAATTAATATGGAGTTATTGGGGATTTATTGCTGCTACCTTAGTGCTACCACCAGGACGGATAAAATTTCAATGGTAAATTTGTATAGTGTTCATTTAGCCTTGATTTAAATGTGTCAGTATCGCTGATGAAACTACAGTTTCGGTTAAACGGTTCCAGTCATCGATTACTCGAAAGCTAAAGGTCTCGTTACATAGCGCAAGACGCGCCCGAGGTTTAAATAACTTCAGAGAGTGGCCGCGGCGACTAGATGGATCCAGTGTGAAGTAGGTGCGATAGTCCGCGTTATCGAGGCCCGTCAGTAGTTTGTAAACCTGGATCATATCGGCGCGGTGACGCCGATATTCCAACGTTGGTAGGCACAGCTTACAAAGACGTGATGGGTAATCGAGGTTGTGGAGACCTTTAACAAGTCGAGTCGCACGGTGTTGCACTCCCTCAATGAGTCTCATTTCGCCTATTTTATTTGGAGACCAAACCACTGATGAGTATTCTAGAACAGGGCGAACCATACTCTTATATAGGCTGAGAAATATATCACCATCTATATGGCTAAAGCTGCGGTATATCAAGCCGAGGTGGCAGTTTGCTTTCTTGACCATCTTGGCGATGTGAGTACCGAAATGGAGATCGTTTTGGAAGTAAACACCGATATCTTTTTCTATTGTGGTTTCTGCAAGCTGATGCTCGTTGCTGGTATCTCCTAGTGTGTACAAAAATTTGGGGTTTATTGTCCTTCGTATGTGCATATCATCGTACGTTGCACTTATCATTATTAAAAAGCTGCTGCCACACTACAGTCCATCGGTAAAGGTTGTCGAGGTCGTTTTGTAGAGGCCCATTGGTTAGGTATGGCGATGGCGTGAAAATGGCACTGTTCTTAGTATCGTCTGCGAATAGGTGTATTATCCATGTTGTGATGTCAGGTAAGTCGTATACAAAACCCAGGTAGCAGAGAACGCCCAATATACTCGCTTGGGGTACCCCACTGAGCATGGGTACCCATTTAGAATGAACCCCGTCAAGTAGGGAACATACCCAAAAGTATAATAAGCTCCAAAAGTGGGTTCTTATTTAAGGAAAATGGTTCTTATTTAGGGGTTTTTGGGCCTTTTTTGGATATTTTTTCGATATAATATGCAATAACTTGTTTCAGGAAAAAATACCGCATAATTTTATTTCACTATATAAAAGTTGGGTCTTTCTTGAACATAATGCAAAAAACCAGAAAACATTTCACCGTCCGGTTTTTTTTCTACAAGTGTTTTAAAACTGTATCAAAAATACGATCAGTTCCTAAATAAAGGGGGATTTTTTAAATTTACCTTATTTAATAAGATATCGAAATTGTACACTTAAATACTAAAAGTCCGTAAATAAGAACTTTTTGACCTGGGTTTCTTATTTAGGGATACAATTGTATTGTAGATCATGTTATGAACAGATACTTGCTCTACGCTTGGTTGTCGATTATGCTTACACCAAGAACAAAAAACTATTCATCATCTTCATCGACTTCAGTAAAGCCTATGATAGAGTCTCTAGGTCTACTCTTATATCCAAGTTACTTTTTCTCGGTTGTGGATTTAATATGATTAACGCAATAAAAGCAATATATAGGACGACGTTTTTAAACCTTAGATCAATTGATATTCGTGTCGACAGCGGTTTGCGTCAAGGAGCGCCATCAAGTTTATTTCTATTCACTCTTTACATTGATGTCCTAGTCGTCATGTTTGATTCACTAACATCTACTAACACATACCTAGGAGCCTTGCATCTTCTCCTGTTCATGGACGATACTGCTATTTTAGCTGAGAACCGAGAGAGTTGTATAGAAAAGCTAAATATTTTAGATAAATTATGTAGGTCACATAATATGGTAATCAATGAAAAGAAGAGTAAGTTCATGGTTATAAATGGATTTATAGCTGATAAACAACCGTTGTTATGCGGAAGTGTACAAATAATTAATACAGATAAATATGTTTACCTGGGTGGTTTCTTCACACAGGATGGTAGAATAGAATCAGTGATAAATTTACACGCAGGTGAAAGTAAAAAACAGGTAGCCAAGTTTGCAGCATTTTGTGCCAGCAATCCAAATATGCCTTTCTGTCTAAAGAAAAAGGTGCTTGACTGTGCTGTAACGGCAGCGATACTGTATTCCAGCGATACCTGGTTAGCAATACGGGGGAGAAAGGAAATTGAAAAGATATATAGTAAACTGATAAAAATACTTTTAGGCGTTAAAACAACAACACCGAATGTGCTGTGCCATACAGAGATTGGTATGGCCGAGGTAGGATCCGTTATCGACAATAATATTAGAAACTCTATCCGAAGACTCAAGAAATCGTGGCACCAAGAAGATCCTGCACACATCGCGTATCATCTGGCAAAAACAGGGAACACCCGCGCTTTTAAATATCTAAATAAGTTAGAACTGACGGAAGGTAATATAATAGCTAGAAATATTAATGGTTTGAAGAGTAGAATTAAAGATACTGCACATATCCACACTAAATTGGCAACTTACCTGGAAATAAACCCTAATCTAACTATCCACAAGGTATATAATCAGCAGAAACCGTACATACACGAGCAGAACAGGATCGATTTTACAAGATTTCGTTTAAGCGCGCATCGCTTAAGGGTAGAGACAGGAAGGTGGACTCGTGTACCTAGAGAAGAACGAGTCTGCAAATGTGATGGATCGTCGGTACAGAACGAATTACACGTGTTATCGGGTTGTTCACTGACGAAAGATATATTGGGGGGAAAATCCTACTCCACGGTAGCAGAATTTATGTTAATAAACAACGGGGAAAGAATCGTCAAAATAATTTCTGAAATTTTCAAAGAACTGCAAAGACACTAACTCGAGACAATAACTGGGACATTTTCAAGTTACTAATTTGAAGGGACTAATTTTAGATCTAAAGTTATTTAGTTTCACTAAGTTTATATTTCATAATATGTCAAATATTTAATGATAATAATGTCTTTTGTCGGATATTAGTCAATAAACATATATATATATATTCCAAAATCTGCACATTCCTTAAATAAATTAAATATTCCTTATTCCTTACAGTAGGTGTTACACTTCTTTCATAATTCTTTGATTTATGTCAGTCTGTATATTGCTAATTGTTGGGTTAAGGATAAGGACAATGGTTGCACTGCATTCTATAAATCGTCTATAAAATATCGTATCATTAGCCCTTTCTTAGATCATCATAATGGTGATGGGGTGATGGTAACTCCCCCTACTGGCTCCAGAAGTCGAGGAAATCCTGCCAAGTACCTAACTGATCCAGGTGGAGAGCGCAAATGGAGCATTTGCGCCGTGCGAGCGCATGGCCGACGGCGTTGGCCATGTGGTATTGTTCTAGAATATTACAGTATTATTAATGCCATGTAAAGTTAAAAGTTAAAGCCCATGTTGCTGATGGAAAAAAACAAATGCCTACCTTGATTTTGATAAGGTCAGTTTTGTTTATACTTGAAGGCTTACATATATAAGTATACATGGGCATAATATTCCAAATACTTTTGTTACGCCTGTCGATTCGTATAAATCGACAGGCGCATAAACCCCCCCAATTTATATTACACGTGTATTATTATTTGTGGAAGTAACACATAACCCTAAGCTGGTGGAAGTGGAGGTCTTTTGGAACACACCAGAGATACCAGAGAACATTATATAAATTATAATTCTTTGCACTAAAGTGAATTATTCTTGAAATTATGTGCAAAATTTTCAACCATGCATACGAATCAGTAGTCATCAATAATAATATATACAGTATTCCACAACAATTGTAAATATATGTTAAATGAAACATTTTTTTGATGGTGGGGGGGGGGGGGGGGTGGTATTTGGCGGTGGATGGGTCGGGGGCAGCCATATACTATAGCTGAGGTTGGGTAACTGGGGACTGAAATTGGTAACCGGAAACTGAATTGGTAACTAGTGATTGGAAACTGAAATTAGTAATCGATTACTGAAATTGGTAACCGGGGACTAGAATTGGTAATCGGAAACTGAAATTGGTAACTAGTGATTGGAAACTGATGAAATTAGTAACCGGGGACTGAAATTGGTAACTGGGGACTGAAATTGCTAACCGAAAACTTAATTTGGAAAAAAATTGGTAACCAATGACTGAAATTTGTAACCGGTTACTGAAATTGGTAACCGGGGACTGAAATTGGTAATCGGAAACTGAAATTGGTAAACGGGGACTGAAATTTGTAACCAGAAACTGAATTGGTAACCAGTAACTGAAATATAACTATTGACTTGAGTCACTTGAATTGGTAATCGGGATTGAAATTGGTAACCCGCGTCTGAAATTGGTAACATAACACATCACACAAAATGGTATTACTATACAAGCAGGTAATTTAAAACCATTTTCAATCCATTCAGCACCTTAGAAAACCTTATGATATAAAAAAAATTAATTGGATTTTTTTGAGGTAATAGAGATGGTTCTGAATTAACCAGGGTGGACCCAGAGCTAACGAGGGTGGCCCTGAATTAACGGGCAGCTAACGAGATGGAAATCTGAATTCCCTACTATTCAGTCTATTATTGTGTGTTAGACAGATCTCATTTAATAAATGTCAGTCAATAACATTTTACCACTGCAGAAGGCTTATTTATATCCATACTTGTTTTTTCCTCATAAATATTGGGCTTATTATTTTTTGATGGGAATTCTTTGTAGTTGAATTGTCTAAGTTTTTACACTGAGGCATTAACAGAGGGTACTGGTATTAAATTAATTATTTGAATATCATTACTGCATCGACTGCATTTAGTAATGGGGCTGCTAATATATATATATAATATGTATATATATATGATATTTTATACAAAATTGTTTGGAATTACAAAATAATGAGTGGCGTCGTGCAAGAAATCGCTATTACTTAAATACAAATGCAGGCGTTACAAAGGTGTAAACGCTAGGCTGAAAACCAATTAGCACTAATTAATGGTAATTATAAATGAGTGTAAATGAACAGGTTACAGCGGAAGGTCATTTTAACCAAAACAATAAACGAGAGTCATTAGCACAGGTTTCAGTTTCAAATTCAGCTGTGGTTGTTGGATAACAGCGTGGCATTTGCTACTTTGCATTAATTAAAACTGTTTTATAACAAAAAAATTAAAATGAATGGATATCGCCCTGTTGTAATATACACAACTGCAAAATTAAAGGGTGTAAAAACGCCGACAATTGACAACCAACGCCGACAACCATTGTTAATACACAACTGCAAAATTAAAGGGTGTAAAAGTGCCGACAACCGACAACCAACGCCGACAACCATTGTTAAAACAAATTAATCCGATCTGGTTACAGTGGAAGGTTATTCTAACCAAAACAGTAAACAAAAGTCGCGGACTCAGGATACATTTTCATACTTCCCATTGTTAGCAGTGGTTGTCGGCGTAGCGTTTACACACAAAATTAAATGAACAATTATATATATACCGGTAATAAAAAATTACCAAAAAATATTTGTGTAAACAATACCAATAATACCAATAAAAAAAACCAATACATATATCCCGCGGGGTTGATAAGCACATAATTGTGTTTCTTATTTAACTTTAGTAGTTATATCTAGGGAAGAGGTTGAACTAAGAAGAACATTGAGATTAATTGGCATTTATTACAATAAATTATTACAAAACAAAAACATTACAGACATTACAAACATTTAATTTAAATTTGTTGAAAATTACAAAACGTAAATTACGTAAATTGCAAAAATTATTACTATATATTAATTTATTGCATTAGTGGCCGAGGATAATATTTCATTCGTAAAGTTGTCCCAGCAATAAAATTCGTAGGCGCAGTCAATAATTTGTACGTGTCGTGTAGTCGATGCAGTGGTTAAACTCATTTCCACGATCAATAATTCGTACGCGGCGTCGTCGCAGCGGTTAAACTCATTTCCACGATCAATAATTCGTATGCAGCGTCGTCGCAGTGGTTAAACTCATTGCCACGATCAATAATTCATACGCGGCGTCGTCGCAGCGGTTAAACTCATTGTCGCGGAGGATAGTTTGTACGCGGTGTCGTCGCAGTGGTTAAACTCATTTTCACGGAGGATAATTCGTACGCGGCGTCGACGCAGGGGTTAAACTCATTTACACGGAGGATAATTCGTACACGGCATCGACGCAGCGGTTAAACTCATTTCCACGGAGGATAATTCGTACGCGGCGTCGATGCAGCGGTTAAACTCATTTTCATGGAGCATAATTCGTACGCGGCGTCGATGCAGCGGTTAAACACATTGACACGGAAGATAATTCGTACGCTGAGTTGACGCAGTGGTTAAACTCATTGCCATGCTCGATAATTCGTATGCAGAGTCGATGCACCAGTTAAACTCATCGTCACAGCTATGAAACATCATCAGTGAGTTGGGGCATCATCCAGAGAATATTCCTAGCCTTCAAACTTCATCCCAAAGTGAAGCAAACTCGAGTTATCGTCGTTCAAATAATTAGCCAATCAGGCGCCGTATCTGATGACCACGGTATGGGGGTGACTTGGGACCTCAACGCGAGATTCAGAACACCATCCAAAACATATTCGCATAAAATCTTATCACTAATTGTCAAGGCCTAGGTAAGTTTTCAGCGTTTGAATATTATAGCCAATCAGGTGCCAGATACAGTGACCACGGTAGGCGCGTGACCTGGGACCCCAATGGAAGGTTCAGAGTACTGGCCAAAACATTTTCGCATCAAATTGTACCGTAAAATGTTACTGCATATCAGCAAAGTCACCTACCGGTATTTGATCAGCAAAAGATCAGGTCTGACTGTGTGATTTGGGTCTGATCATATTTGCCTTTGCATGCATAAGAAGCCCTTCAATAGTCACTATCTGCTACATTGATCTAATCCATATCGTCAGATAGCCCGTGTTGCTGTTATAAGATTTATTTTGATTTGGTGCGATTTGGGTAATTTTAGTTTTTTTGGGGTAAACTATGGTATTAATAACTTCCAGTAAAATCCCAACGTTAAGAACATTGCTAGAAACGTCAATCATATATAGCCTACAAACTAAGGGTAACTGTCATCCAGTTACTGTACATGGGCAGATGGGTATACTAAGTACAGGAGTACTTTGATATTCCTGTATTGACAATACTCAACTATATGAAGATAGGGTACGTTTTGACTAAAATACGGCATCTGATGTAACGTTTTGACTAGGCCTATCTGCCAAAAGAACCGCCACTATACTGCTATATATGCCCTACATGTAGGCCTACCATACCTGCACCGGTGCTCACTACAGACTGTGGAGGTAGCTACCGGCAAGAGGTGTTTGGTATATAGTTTTAGTCAGTAATAGCATTCAGCAACTACTGACTTTATGATTTCATCAAGTTCATCAAACCAGGCTGATAAATCAGCTGTATTAATAATTGCAGCCGGATTGGATAAATTATTAATTAATTTGGAAAACTTTACTAATTAGTAAAATCGTTAATTAGTTCGATTCAAAAGATTTTAGAGTAATTATCATTTGTAAAATAGTAAACCGCTTTGGTACACCTTGTTAATAAGGATTTGGGGAGCGGGGGGGCAAAGCCCCCCCGCCAATTAGGTAATTATAAGTAATTAGTTAATTACTAATTAACGGTAGGAGATACGGCATCGGCGCCAGAGACTTTTTTGTGTAGAATATAATTCCAAACAACTTTGTGATGTTACGTTTTTTCATAGCTCTTAGTGTTTTCGAGTTACGACGCTAATTAGTTTTCGGCTAATTAGTACTAATTAACAGTAATAGGAGGGTCATAGCGATGACTGAACTTTTTTTAGATCTTACCGAGGTGAACAAAAAAAAACACCGTTGCTAGGGGAAAAACCAAATACTTTTCGAGAAAAATAAATTAGAAATCTTTAATCGCTAATTACTAATTAATTAATTAACAGATTTTTTCCACAAAAACTCCTAGCTATCGCGCTAGGGCCATCTACCAGATCGCGCAAACAGAATCGTTCTAGCTTTCGCCGTTCTCCTGGAAAAATCCTTTAAAAATCTACCTAAAAAAGATCAAAGACTTGAGGCCCTACTTGACAGGGGGTACACCATAATGCTATCTTATGAGGTTTTACTTTGGTGTTTATGTTGGTTTCTCAAGTTCCGTTAAAAAGGCTGCATTATTTATTCCTCATAAGACTCTGTCGAGCCTTTGGCTCTCCAGTGGCAGCCTATTGCTCGAGACTTTGCTGATGCCTGCCGGGTTGAGAATCGTATCATATTAGTAAAGTACTACCTAATGGCAAGGTACTGGCATGATAATTTTACTAAATTTTTACAATTACCACATTTTGCATTATTTGTTAAGGAATTAAAAAATACTTGCCAAGTACAGTATAGATTTTAAGAAATAATTTGGTGGGCACTTATCATGCAATGCACTTACCAAATTCTTAACAAATTTTGTATCCTAGAACATACTTTCGGTGACTTTATAACTTGACAAAAATTTAATAAGAACTTTAGTGGTGCTTGACACGCATTGCAATTAAAAATCAGTCACATGATCCACCGCCAATAAATGACTCATTCAGTCATTTTGTGGTCAGTAGGCCTACTGCTGAACTGCAGAGTTGCGTGTATTGAGTTTTCTGTATTTACGTTTAATTGCTTAATGAGTTTTGCTTACTTTAATAAATAATGTATTACTTTTTATTACTTTAATTTATACTGGTAGTTTTATTGCTGTTTGTTTACTTCAATTCAATTGTTTATTGTATTTTGTACTCTTTATTTTTGTAATTGATTGTTTATAGAGTTTTGTAATCTTTAATTGTTTAGTGCCTTTTGTATACTTGTTTTGTTTATTGTTTATTTGTTTTGTTTGTACTGTCTATATCGTTAATGAAATATTTATGGTTTGCCTAATTGTCTGATTGTTGCTAATTGAAAATTTAATTGAATTAATGCCTAATTGATACAATTAAAATTCAAATTATTTGAATGTTAGTGAAATTTGATTAATAACAATTGAATTTGGAAGAATTGGAATTTAAAAAAGGCCTCATAATCCAAAGACATATAATGAACTCCGTGATGTTCTGGGGATCTGGCCTCTCTAGCATTTGGACCACGAAACGTGACAGTCGGAACCCATAGTCAGAGACCAGCCTGAATTACTGGAACTGCTGCTCTAAATAATCGGACCTTAAGTTTCCGATTAATTCTCGGTGACTTCCAAATCTTGGAAAGCCTATTCAAGGCTGCCCATGCCTTTCCCTTTAGGGAGTCCATGCTGGGCTCTAACTGCTGAGGACACCAAATCTCTGGATGGCACATTCACAAGAATGCTACGCCGGGTTTCATTGTGTCAAGTACAATGCACACATCTCCAACCAGACACTATATAACATTGGAGGTGTCTCATTGGTTCCCCCAAGCTTGACACTAGAACGAAATCGCCTCCGCTTTGCAGGACATTGCTTTTACCGTGGGGACCAGCCAGTGCATAATCTTGTACTTTGGCAGTCTCATGGAGTGAATATGCATGGTGGACAGCCCATGACTTTCTTGAGACGTATCTTAAACGTATATGATCTAGCAAATTTCATGGGTGATAGGGAGTTGTGGCGGTGCAATTTTGTTGACAAGCCGGCACAGCATTCTTAAAAATGCAGCTGCAATGCAGTATGCCGATCCTAGTAGTAGTAGTAGCCTGAATTAAGTGGAGAGGCAGGTCTTTGGTGTGATGTAGGAGTTCCAGGGGCATTTAACCCGCAGACTAAGGCGTTGTTAGATATCGGGGTCGTATATGCGGGGCGCATATGCGGGACGCCCCCCGATGAGGGTCCTAGAATCTGTGGAGGACGCTAAAACCGCACTATATGTGGAACCAGCGAGACAGAGGAGGGCGGACTTTGCACCCTTCGTAAGCTTTCGCCGTGAGGACCAGCCAGTGCATAATCTTGTACTTGGGCAGCCTCATGGAGTGAATAAGCATCGTGGACAGCCCATGACTTTCTTGAGACGCATCTAAAAGAACACTGGCCTTGAAGATGCAGATGATCTAGCAAATGTCATGGGTGATAGGGAGTTGTGGCAGCGCAATTTTGTCAACAAGTCGGCACAGCATTCCTAAAAATGCAGCTGCAATGCAGCATGCCGATACTAGTAGTAGCTAGCCCTAGCTGATATGGGCCCCATTAACGTGTTGTCTTTCGTTAGTCAGAGGTCGTTCAACACAATACTCGTCTCCTTAATTTGCCTCATTGCGTTCGTTTGTTTTTACCAAACTTCAGATTATTTATAATCTATTGACAGACTACATACAGACATACATACCAAGTTTCGTTTAATTTCATCAAGGAATGACAAGTCTTACGAATTACCCAAAAAAACACAAAATTACCCAAAAATACACAAAAAACACAAAAAAAAATACAAAAAAAACACAAAAAAAAATACAAAAAAACACAACAATTTATACAAAAAAACACAAAAAACACAATATTACCCAAAAAACTTACCCATAAAGACAAAAATAATTTATATCCTATAAAAAGGATAAACTGTTTATGTTATTGGTGTTTCGGTATCTGTCAGTCAGTAGTGCAGTAGTGCGATTTAATATTGGCAGTGATTTTTTACGCAATAATTTTTATTGTCCGTTTAAATCCTTTTTTTGTCCTTTTTTTTTATTTTTTATGTCCTCCAAAAGTCTAATGTTAGGTTCCATGCTACCGGTTTCTCTACTGCTATCAGTACCGGTATTAGTATATATAGCACTATTTTGCTGTATTGTATGTACAGATGTAGGTATAAAGCAGGTATTTCTGTATTTTAGTACCGGTACCGGTACTGCTATAGGCCTACTATGTAGCCTACCATTTAAATACGGTAATGGTAGGCCTACCGGTTGTGCTAATAAATTTTAAATAATTGATAGGCCAAACTGGATTGCAGGATTGTGGAAAATGTGGATATACCTTTCACATAATTTAGGCCTATTACTGTATTAGTTTTATAATCAATAATGGATCATACTAGGATCGGCATGCTGCATTGCAGCTGCATTTTTAAGAATGCTGTGCCGGCTTGTCAACAAAATTGCACCGCCACAACTCCCTATCACCCATGACATTGGCTAGATCATCTGCATCTTTAAAGGCCAGTGTCCTTTAAGATGCGTCTCAAGAAAGTCATGGGCTGTCCACCATGCTTATTCACTCCATGAGGCTGCCAAAGTACAAGATTATGCACTGGCTGGTCCTCACGGCGAAAGCAATGTCCTGCAAAGCAGAGGCGATTTTGTTCTAGTGTCAAGCTTGGGGGAACCAATGAGACACCTCCAATGTTATATAGTGTCTGGTTGGAGATGTGTGCATTGTACTTGACACAATGAACCCGGCGTAGCATTCTTGTGAATGTGCCATCCAGAGATTTGGTGTCCTCAGCAGTTAGAGCCCAGCATGGACTCCCGTAGAGGAGTACTGGAACTACTGCTGCTCTAAATAATCGGACCTTAAGTTTCCGATTAATTCTCGGTGACTTCCAAATCCTGGAAAGCCTATTCAAGGCTGCCCATGCCTTTCCCTTACGTATTCGAAGGTCCTCACCTGACTTCCGGATCCATGATCCCAGGT
>JAUCBJ010004326.1:0-22545 GCA_032718475.1 Nemertoderma westbladi | reverse complement strand
CCCCCCTTTCCGAAAAATAATGATTTTCGTTTTATCCAAATTAACGTCAACTCCCCAAGAGTTGGACTAGTTTTGTAATTTTATTAGGGAGTCCTGCAGCATCTCTGCTGAATCCGCCAACAATATCACATCGTCGGAATATAATAGCATAAACAGTTTAAAAGTTCCCACTGTGAGGCCCACGTAATGCCCCCTTGCCATTTCCATCTCAATGCCATTAATAAAAATGGCAACTATAAGTGGTAACAGACATTCCCCCTGTCGGACATCCTATCGGACGCCCTGTCGGACGACCTGCCGGACACCCTGTCGGACATCCTATCGGACACCCTGTCGGACACCCTGTCGGACGTCCTGTCGGACGCCCTGCCGGACACCCTGTCGGACATCCTATCGGACACCATGTCGGACGCCCTGTCAGACGCCCTGCCGGACACCCTGTCAGACATCCTATCGGACGCCCTGTCGGACGCCCTGTCGGACGCCCTGCGGGACACCCTGTCGGACAACCTATCAGACATCCTATCGGAAACCCTGTCGGACACCCTGTCGGACACCCTGTCGGACACCCTGTCGGACCCCTGTCTGACACCCATGAGGCAGTTAAAATGCCCTGATAATGAACCTCGTATATGAACACATGATTTTATCGTTTCATACATGCTTTGAATGATTTTAAACAATTTCCCAGTAGAAACCCACCGCGGCTAATTTTAACCAGAGAGCTTTTCTATCTATACAATCAAATGCGCGTCTAAAGTCAACAAAGCATGTATAACAAATTCTCCCCCCATTGATAAAACGGTTAATAAGATTAGTCCACTGTGCTGTAACCTGGCGGAAAACCGGCCTGAGCATGCGATAATACTCCAATGCAACCCTCCCACCACGCCAGTCCACATCCCATATAGTTTCGACAAATTTCTCAAAATTCGAGGGGGTCATCGGCCCCATTAATAAAAAATTCTTGCACTGTTGGTTTACCTAAGTGATTTACAAAATTATTCTCCTTGTTAGCTTTCCAAAGTGAAGTGGCTCCTCCCTAGTGGGTGAGCCAGAAATTGTATGTTTGCTTTTAATCTTTAGTCTTTTAATCGTTTGAAAAAAGTGTCTCCGTCGATTTTGCGCCAGTCGCATTGCAGTTATTCTTCAACCTTATAGAAATTTGTTTGTAGCAATGGAAAGCTGCCCAGTGCCCATGCAAAGATTCCAAAAATATCAAAACATTTGAATTTGATTGGGAAATAGCTAGCTAGCACCAGTTATGGGCATTCGAATGTTGCATGTAATTGCTTCCGCTGCACGCTATTATTATTATATTTAATAAATACACAAATATATCATAAGTAGCACATAAATAATAAATAAATAACATTAGCAGTAAATAATTTTCGATTTCTCGGAATAATTAAAATGTGCTAGCACGAAAAAAATCCCCCCCCCCCCCCCTAGCGATAGAGAGAGGAACTATAGAAATCTGTCTGTGTGTAGAATTTTTAACCTTTGATAGACTGACATCTGTACCAAGTTTGGTTCTATTTCATCCATGGTTGACCGACTTATTACCGTTCATACTTCCTAATCAAATTCACTCTCTATTGCAACCAACTAATTACTACAGTATAAGGTTGAAGAATGACTGCAGTATTACAGCTGAAATATAGCCGGAGACACTTTTTCAAACGCTTGTAGCTAAAAATTGAAAGCGAAAACAACAAATGGCTCACCCACTAAGGAGGAGATAGGTAAAACTTTCTCTGTTTCAAATTTCATGCAATCTCAATAGATTTCTAGGGTGGGTAAATTTGGGGTGGGGCGTTTCACTGAATTACAACACTATATTCCAGGCCATGGTGTAATACAGTAGTATACACGACTAATACACGTTCATGGGGTATTCGCGCAGCACGCGGCTCAGTTATGAGATACCAATTAAAATTGATCAATTCTAAAACAAAATCGGTATTTAACAAATTTACCCAAACCTCCAATAAATAAAAGAAGAGGGGAAGGTTACTCTCCCTCAACCCCCCTCTTAGTCTGCACCCCAACCCACAGGCGCATATAGGATTGATGCATTGATGCATTGGTGCATTACAGATAGGCTTGGCTAATTCCCAGTCCAGCTGACGAGGTGTCGAGGATTAGCGCGTACTGGTCCAAGACACCGAAACGCAACCATATTTTTCACAAATTAATTATTTTTGCCTCAGTCATACCCCTTTCACGGCGACAAAATTGTCATATATTTTCTTATAGAATATAGGCTTAGCTATTGTGCAGTTTATTAACGGTATCATTTAGTGTATGGCGGGTAGGCTTAGAGTTAGGGTTGCGACACATACCTGTATGTTTAGCATGTATTTATATTTGTTTGTGTTTGTGTGTTTGTTGGTCTTCGATGACCCTAGGGGTCAAGAAATATTTTGGGCTAAATGTCCTGATTCTATATTTTTTATTGGGGGTGTAAGACTCCTGTTCTTCCTTTAATTTAATTTAATATAGGATTGATGGCAGACAGATAATAGGTATTTAAAAAGTAATAATATTACATGTATATTATACAATTTTTAGGCGTGGAGGCGACCCAATTTAGAACGATCATTAAATCTTAACTTATGCCGATGTAGTATTGATACTGAAATATTATTAAATTAATTTACCATGTCAATCCCTCAACGAAATTATTAAATAAACACCATACCCCTGCCAATAATTTTGCGAAATAAACAATAAACTTTCTTATTAGTCTGGTTCATACCTCCTATCCCTACCTGTCCTATAGATGTAATTATCCCCCACCCCCACACACTCACATTTGAGTTGAAATATATAGGTTAGCCAGCCATAGAAAGCACGCCATACTTCTATCGGGAGATGGAAATAGTAAGGAGAGAAGTGGCTATTTAATTAGTTAATAAAATATAAATTAAAAACACATATCTGGAAATCATTTGAACTTATCAAAAATATAATGGAAGGTGGTATAAGGATTCCAGCTGTATAATTTTAAAGTATAATTATTTAAATCTTGCAGTAGAAAATAATTAATTTCCGTGAAAGGACAGGCTAAAAAGATTAACAAATTAACGGCTTTTATCTTAGGTGCTGGAAGGCCCCAAACAAATTCTAATGTAAAATTTCAAAACTTTTGCCAGACTACATGTGTACCGAGTTTGTATAACATTCATCAAGGATTGCTCGAGTTATTTAACGTTTAAATATTGGACGCAACAGAACGACAGATCAACAGAACGACAGACTCACTGATTGAGATCGTGGTATCCGTATGCTTACTTTCGTTGCTCGGCCCCACAATAGAATTCATAGAAAAATATTGAGAAAATATCAGATTCGTTGAATTGCTAATACCAGACCGCTCGCTCCCTGTGTAATTCCGAAGGCTTATAATAATGATTCATTAAATATGGTAAATTATTCTATATAATAATAACTATCTAGTACGACGTAATGTATTGAACAGCCGGGACTATAGCACACGCATCTGGCCTAACATAAGAACTAATTATAACCTTACAACCATTGATATCCAAGTTGGAAACCCATGGCCCTTGGGAATTTTGGTTTGGTTCATTTTGTTAGAACCAACTTTTATAGTGTTCTTGAGTCTCACAGTGACAAACTCATATCAGCTGAGGTATACGGTCAGTATACGGTATACAATGCTGCCGTATAATAGTACCTAAATGTTACACTACTGTACTATACATTAGTACCTACGGTAAATGTTACACTTTACACTAATGTGTCGTCATAGATATCCAGGATTAATTTACATTTAATTGTTGTCTACCAGGTATAAAATTATAAACTCTCAAGCTTAATCATCCCCATCACATTGGTATGGTCACTCACGGCGGAATGAATCTTCGCGTGACACATATATGTGCAGAAATCCCACACCGCCCATGTCCAGTCCATATTCACGTACTATAGACACACCGCCCATGTCCAGTCCACATTCTCGTACTATAGCCACACCGTCAATGTCCAGTCCACATTCACGTACTATAGACACACCGCTCATGTCCAGTCCACATTCTCGTACTATAGAGACACCGTCCATGTAAAGGTCCACATTCTCGTACTATAGAGACACCGTCCATGTAAAGGTCCACATTCTCGTAATAGAGACACACCGTCCATGTCCAGTCCACATTCTCGTACTATAGACACACCGCTCATGTCCAGTCCACATTCTCGTACTATAGACACACCGCTCATGTCCAGTCCACATTCTCGTACTATAGACACACCGCCCATGTCCAGTCCACATTCTCGTACTATAGCCACACCGTCCATGTCCAGTCCACATTCTCGTACTATAGACACACCGCTCATGTCCAGTCCACATTCTCGTACTATAGACACACCGCTCATGTCCAGTCCACATTCTCGTACCATAGACACACCGTCCACTATAGCCACACCGCCATGTCCAGTCCACATTCTCGTACTATAGCCACACCGCCCATGTCCAGTCCACATTCTCGTACTATAGCCACACCGCCCATGTCCAGTCCACATTATCGTATTATAGATACACCGCTCATGTCCAGTCCACATTCTCGTACTATAGACACACCGCCCATGTCCAGTCCACATTCTCGTACTATAGACACACCGCCCATGTCCAGTCCACATTCTAGTACTATAGACACACCGCTCATGTCCAGTCCACATTCTCGTACTATAGACACACCTCCCATATTCAGTCCACATTCCCGTAATAGAGACACACCGTCCATGTCCAGTCCACATTCTCGTACTATAGACACATCGCTCATGTCCAGTCCACATTCTCGTACTATAGTCACACCGCCCATATCCAGTCCACATTCTCGTACCATAGACACACCGTCCACTATAGCCACACCGCCCATGTCCAGTCCACATTCTCGTACTATAGCCACACCGCCCATGTCCAGTCCACATTCTCGTACTATAGCCACACCGCCCATGTCCAGTCCACATTCTCGTACTATAGACACACCGCCCATGTCCAGTCCACATTCTCGTACTATAGACACACCGCCCATGTCCAGTCCACATTCTCGTACTATAGACACACCGTCCATGTAAAGGTCCACATTCTCGTACTATAGTCACACCCCGCCCATGTCCAGTCCACATTCTCGTACTATAAACACACCGCCCATGTCCAGTCCACATTCTCGTACTATAGACACACCGCCCATGTCCAGTCCACATTCTCGTACTATAGACACACCGCCCATGTCCAGTCCATATTCTCGTACTATAGACACACCCCGTCCATGTCCAGTCCACATTCTCGTACTATAGACACACCGCCCATGTCCAATCCACATTCTCGTACTATAGAGACACCGTCCATGTCCAGTCCACATTCTAGTACTATAGACACACCGCCCATGTCCAGTCCACATTATCGTACTATAGAGACACCGTCTATGTTCAGTCCACATTCTCGTACTATAGAGACACCGTCCATGTAAAGGTCCACATTCTCGTACTATAGAGACACCGTCCATGTCCAGTCCACATTATCGTACTATAGAGACACCGTCTATGTTCAGTCCACATTCTCGTACTATAGAGACACCGTCCATGTAAAGGTCCACATTCTCGTACTATAGAGACACCGTCCATGTCCAGTCCACATTATCGTACTATAGAGACACCGTCTATGTTCAGTCCACATTCTCGTACTATAGAGACACCGTCCATGTAAAGGTCCACATTCTCGTACTATAGAGACACCGTCCATGTCCAGTCCACATTATCGTACTATAGAGACACCGTCCATGTAAAGGTCCACATTCTCGTACTATAGACACACCCCGCCCATGTCCAATCCACATTCTCGTACTATAGAGACACCGTCCATGTCCAGTCCACATTCTAGTACTATAGACACACCGCCCATGTCCAGTCCACATTATCGTACTATAGAGACACCGTCTATGTTCAGTCCACATTCTCGTACTATAGAGACACCGTCCATGTAAAGGTCCACATTCTCGTACTATAGAGACACCGTCCATGTCCAGTCCACATTCTCGTACTATAAACACACCGCCCATGTCCAGTCCACATTCTCGTACTATAGACACACCGCCCATGTCCAGTCCACATTCTCGTACTATAGACACACCGCTCATGTCCAGTCCACATTCTCGTACTATAGAGACACCGTCCATGTAAAGGTCCACATTCTCGTACTATAGTCACACCGCGCCCATGTCCAGTCCACATTCTCGTACTATAGACACACCCCGCTCATGCCCAGTCCACATTCGCGTAATAGAGACACACCGTCCATGTCCAGTCACCATTCTCGTACTATAGACACACCGCCCATGTCCAGTCCATATTCTCGTACTATAGCCACACCGCCCATGTCCAGTCCACATTATCGTACTATAGATACACCGCTCATGTCCAGTCCACATTCTCGTACTATAGACACACCGCCCATGTCCAGTCCACATTCTCGTACTATAGTCACACCCCGCCCATGTCCAGTCCACATTCTCGTACTATAAACACACCGCCCATGTCCAGTCCACATTCTCGTACTATAGACACACCGCCCATGTCCAGTCCACATTCTCGTACTATAGACACACCGCCCATGTCCAGTCCATATTCTCGTACTATAGACACACCCCGCCCATGTCCAGTCCACATTCTCGCACTATAGAGACACCGTCCATGTCCAGTCCACATTCTCGTACTATAGAGACACCGTCTATGTCCAGTCCACATTCTCGTACTATAGAGACACCGTCCATGTAAAGGTCCACATTCTCGTACTATAGAGACACCGTCCATGTAAAGGTCCACATTCTCGTACTATAGTCACACCCCGCCCATGTCCACTCCACATTCTCGTACTATAGACACACCCCGCCCATGTCCAGTCCACATTCTCGTACTATAGACACACCGCCCATGTCCAGTCCACATTCTCGTACTATAGACACACCATCCATGTAAAGGTCCACATTCTCGTACTATAGAGACACCGTCCATGTCCAGTCCACATTCTCGTACTATAGAGACACCGTCCATGTAAAGGTCCACATTCTCGTACTATAGAGACACCGTCCATGTCCAGTCCACATTCTCGTACTATAAACACACCGCCCATGTCCAGTCCACATTCTCGTACTATAGACACACCGCCCATGTCCAGTCCACATTCTCGTACTATAGACACACCGCCCATGTCCAGTCCATATTCTCGTACTATAGACACACCCCGCCCATGTCCAGTCCACATTCTCGTACTATAGAGACACCATCCATGTAAAGGTCCACATTCTCGTACTATAGAGACACCGTCCATGTCCAGTCCACATTCTCGTACTATAGACACACCCCGCCCATGTCCAGTCCACATTCTCGTTGTTCGCGGTATTTCAACTTTTCATAACGCGAGTTGAATATTTTTTGTATTTATTTAAAATGATTATTCCGATATTACTACTGGGTGCGGGACCATGGGTTTTGGGCAAATTCTATGGACTGGGGGCGATTTATGGGCGAATATTGGGGCGACTTACAGGGTACGGGAATAATTTCATGTTTATAAGGGCCGGGGGTAGGAGACAAAATTAAGCAGTATTCAGGTTAGCCTGAGTACTATTAGGCCCTGGCCAACTTCCTGCTGCCTGTAGAGGTGGATTTGGTAACACGCCAGGCCTAGAGGACAAGGACTGCCCTTAGCGGTCCCTGGCCAACAGCAGTTATTACGAGCCTGAAAAGGACATCGGAACGCCAGCTGCTTGTGTCAGGGATTTGCGACGGGAAACGACAGCCCCCTTAGCCAATGGTTCTCGATGATCGATCCCTTCGGGGTTCGCGAGGGGTGGGACAGACACACGAAAGGGCGGCCGACTTACAGAGGAAGGGTTTGACGAGGACTGCCCTTAGCGGTCTCTGGCCAACAGCAGTTATTACGAGCCTGAAAAGGACATTGGAACGCTGGCTGCTTGTACTAGGGATTTGCGACGGGAACCGACGACAGACCCCTTAGCCAAGCCGTACTGGTTCTCGATGATCGTTCCCTTCGGGGTTCGTGAGGGGTGGGACGGACACGCGATGGGGTCGAAAGACAAAGGACTGGACTCTACTGGCCTACTGACTGTTCGGAGCAGTTTCTCGGCTGCCGAAGCGACTACGAGCCTGAATAAGGACTCGGAAAGCCTAGGTGGTTGGGTCTCTGCGATGAACCGACGGACCCCTAGCCAAGCCGTACTGGTTCTCGATGATCGAACCCTTCGGGGTTCGGGAGGGGTGGGATGGACACGCGAACGGGTCCACCGACACTACAGACTCTTAGCCAAGCCGTACTGGTTCTCGATGACCGATCCCTTCGGGGTTCGAGAGGGGTGGTACGGATACGTGACAGAGTCTACCGACTGGACCGACCCTTAGCCAAGCCGTGCTGGTTCTCGATGATCGATCCCTTCGGGGTTCGGGAGGGGTGGAACGGACACGCGACAGGGTCGACCGACACCAACACTACGGCATCAAGACTAGGACCGAGGGAAAATCTGGGGAACATTAGTTAGGCTAAAATCTGAGCGAACAGTGGGTAATTAAATAATATACTGTAGGGATTTATATTGTCGTGTATAATTATTGTGAATATTTGGTGTATATTGATTTGGGGAAGCCCAATTAATTCTCAATCAGGGTTCAATGATGTTGAACAGGGTTCAACTATAGTAAAGGCTTCATTATTTGGTGTGTACAGGGTTCAGTGAGATTAACTACATTAAAGAATATATCCAACCAATGCAGCTTTTTCTCAACCGCAATCTTGCATCTAAGAAATTACTCCTTCTCCACAATCAATATCCGGTGACAGGCCGGGACTCCGTGGTCTGTAAAGCCCCGCCTCCAGCATCGGCGTTTTTCTCCCCTGGTGTCGGGATAACGGCAACAAAATTGAGAATTAAGGGATCAATTTTGATAGGGTGTCAAAATTGAGAATTAATACGGTCAATTTTGACAGGGTGTCAAAATTGAGAATAAAACATGGCCAACTTCAACTGGTGGAAGTTGGGAATCCTACAATACTCTTCAAACTCTCTCCGTGCTTACCAGCACCCACTACGAGGAAACTCTGGTATTTGAGTTAAGACAAAGTCGTGGTTTAATAAATCAACAAACTCGATCTAACCAACTCGTAGTCGGCAGATCACATATTTGGAGAGTTGTTAACAGGGAATGGAAGTATCGATCACACCAGTCAATCAGGTTGAAGTACAAGGAACGAACGTCGGACAATTCAGGATTACCGTTCGGCTGGTCCAGGCTGAGTACAATACCTACGAGGAACTATTTTACGACATCGCACATCTAGCTATCAACGAGGCACTACAATGACAACGAATAACGTATCCGATACCGATGAGATGGACCACCACACAGATTCGGAAGCCGATGAGGTACCGAACGTCAAGAACATGGCCCGTCGACTAGGTGCTCTCAAAGGCGGAGTCACTCGAGCATATCAACGTATAGAGATATAGAGAAGCAACTCAAAGGAGTCGAAACCCCCCTCAACGAGATACAAATTCAGCTTCAGAATATCCGAAGTATCTTACAACGATACGAGAGAATGATACAGGCGTACCAAGAACTCATCCCTGCCACTGACCAGGTAAACTACCCCAAATTGGAAGAACACGTTGCACGCCTAGACGAATTCCGCAAACAACACCGGAGGACCCTCAGCCTCGTGAGAGGCTACGAAGAACAGTACTACAAGAGAGCTGAAAGAACAGACGCAGAATCGGTGCGAACCTCCAGCACCAGGACAGCAGTACATCGAAAGAGAACGGGGTCCTCGAGAAATCAGCACTCCAGCGCTAGGATCACGGTGTCCGGTTCAGCACACAGCTCTCAAGGGGGTCAGCCACTCCGAGACCAGCTACGAGAACAGAAGGCATTAGCCCTCAAAGCTCGGATGGAAGATGAGTACGTTCAACTGCGAACCGAGCAAGATATATTAGCCGCCGAAATGCAAAAACGGGAGGTCGAACAAGAGGTCGAACGGCGGGCCGAGCAACATAGACAGGAGGCTGAATGACGTGAACGAGAGGCCAAACAGGAGGCTGAACAACATGAACGAGAGGCCAGACAAGAGATCGAACAACGTAAATGGGAAGCAGAAATGCGTAAACAACACGCCGAGGCCCAAGCGATTCTCACCCACAAAAAAAATGCGGATATTGCGAAACTCGCGGAATACGAAGCCGCACTTATAGAACGAGATATTCAACTATACGAGGACTGGGAAAGGGATATAGATCAGGAATATGAACCAATCCCGGTACCGGAATTAGAGAAGTCATTTACACCAACAGCGGCGAAACTTCCGAAACCCGAGATCCCGCCTACCATACAGTCTACGTTATCGGCACAAGCACCGGTGTTCCATCCCCCACCGGTTACGCTTAAAAATGAGGAACCGTATTTCCCATCCAACCCCAATGCAACGAGTGTACCCAAGTACGAGCCTGAAAGGGACTCGGAACGGGACGCCACTCCTCGATCCAACAACCCGTTTACATCCACACCACAAACCCGTAGTCGCGTCATCATTAAGACTCCACCTATCATTGATCCATCAAGTATGGGAGAGAGCGCCAATAACTATAACCCTCCAAACCACTCCAGTTCGGACGACATCGGCATTATCCGGGCATTGGAAAACCGCCTCTCCATGCCCAAGATGGAGATCCGCACCTTCGAAGGAGATCCCGTCGATTACCTCAGATTCAAGAAACGGTTCTTTGCGCAGATTGGATCAACGGACATAGCCGATGCACAGAAACTGGTATATTTATCGCAATACCTGGGTGACAAACCACGCCGAATCATCGCTTGTTTTGAGGGAGGTTCTCATGAAGCATACTACGACGCATGGAAAACTCTAGACAAAAGATACGGAAATACCGGGACTATAATTAATAAAACTCTAGAGAAACTGATACAAGACGCGGGATCACTAGGGGACCCACAGAACATCCAGGAATTCTCAGATTCCATGAAGGATGCCTACTACACTCTGAAACCCTTAAATAAGGAGGACCAGGTGAACAACATTCTAAACCTCCGACAGATCGCCCGGAAGTTCCCCGGATGGCTGCAAAGTAAGTGGGCCTATAAATGCGTAGATCTCCGACGCAGACACCCAGATCGAGATCCCAGTTTCCTCGAAATGTCGGCATTCATAGAAGATATATCAGAGGCCATGAACGACCCTATGTTCTCCAAACAGAAGCTCTCCAAATTGGATGGGATGGAGAGCAATTACCAGAGCAGGGCACCCACTCCAAACCCAAGATTCCGCCCTACTCCTGTGAGTACGATGGCCGTCAGTATGGCCGAGGACTCGGATGACGAGGATTACGAGGAACCGACCTTAGCAGAAGAATGGGCATGCTACCTAGCGAATTGGGCACTGATAGCTAGCGAACTGATCGGACTTGATACACCGGAACTACACATACCCACCGGAGACGTCGCCCGATCTATAAAGCAGGATGACGGCTTTTACGCTGAACGAACAATAATGGGATGGACACTCTGCGGCATCAAGGAAGAGACTACCGACACCTATACATACCTTCCTAAATGTCAGATTAAAGAAAATGCAACATCCGTGGGTTATTGCTCAGCTACAGACCTCGATGAGGATTTATTTTTTGAGACCGAAAAAACCCAGCAAGAGATGACTAAATACTTTAATCTAGAGACCCAAGAGTTCGCTGAAAAGGACAAAAACCCGTCCGAGGAGGACCAATATTGTATGGATGTCCTGGACCAGGCCAAGTTCAAAGACGGACATTGGTGCTCGCCCATGCTTTGGTGGCTAGTAATGTTTCTGATGATAATAATGACGTGGATAACATTGACACCATTAATGGGAGAGTATGGACTAATCTGCCGTAATACCCAGATGGCAAACGCCTCGGTTGAGTCCCTCACTCCTAACCACCTACTGGGGAGACCCAAAACTCATGTTCTCCCAGAGACAATGTTCCCGGATCCCAACGATATCGCGAGACATACAAATTGGAAGAAGGCCCAAGCGTTGGCAGCGCATTGGTGGAGAATCTGGGCCCAGGAGTACCTCATAACCCTCCGGACCAGGAGGAAGTGGAACAACACCTACAGGAATGTCGAAGTTGGCGACATGGTACTAGTAAAAGAAGATCTTAAAGACCGCATCCACTGGCCTGTGGCGCGAGTTGTGACAATACACCCGAGCAAAGACGGACTTGCGAGGACTGTGACGATACGAACGGCAAAGGGCCACTACCAACGCCCTATCCAGAGGCTGTGCCTTCTTGAAGGCAATGACAGTGGTGATTCTATGAGAGGTGATAAGTTCCCTACTTAAGATCCTGCTGCAGACATTGGTGACAATGCTAAACCCGTGTAAACCCTTCTCATCCTGTTGACAAACTCTTTAAACTGTGATTTATCGACAATGAAAATGGACCCCCCTTAAACCAACTGTAACCACGCAATGGTATTTGTGTTTCCTCGTGTGTTATGTGGAGTCCAGCATCACCCTGCAGAAGTTTCAACTGATGCAGGGTCGTTTATGTATCATTTACCCTGATTTTGGTCATCGGGACCAACGCCATTGGATTATTGGAAATGGTAAAGATTTGAAGTGGAATTCATTGTATTCATTGTAGTATGTTATGTTGTCCGTTGCGTGCGCAGTTCGGGGCGTAGGCGGTGTAACTAGTCCAGCTGTAGATCCCGGATTGCCGCGCAACACCCCCTCTATCCCGTTATTCTGGTGGGTCCATGGTGCATCCACATGACTTCGACGATAGAGGGTTTTATGTTCTCAGTCGCGTTATTCTGGTGGGACCGTTGCGTGGATTTTGGGGCATAGGCGGTGTAACTAGTCCAGCTGTAGATCCCAGAATGTTGCATAACCCCATCCCACATGACTTCGTCGGCTGAGCTTTATGTTGTTGGGAGTGTTATTCTGGTGGGTCCCTGGTGCATCCACGTGACTTCACTTCCAGCGTCTTCATTGTCCGTTACGTGTGCAGTTTGGGGCGTAGGCAGTGTAACTAGCCCAGCTGTAGATCCCAGATTGCCGCGTAACACCCCTTCCACGACAAAGATTTCCCAAAGAAGATGATTGAATGTAGTTGGAAATGATGAAAAGAATCAGACAACTCTACTATAAACCTGAATGATGACGCGTATGATGATGAAAATGAAATGATGCGCACCCTGGTGCTGCGCTTATAACAAATGATGATAGCCGGGGGGCTATAACCCCAATGATGATGTGGAAATGTGGAAATAAATGAAATGTGAAAAAAATGGTGGAAATAAATGTGTTGAAATATGTTGAAATAAATGAAATGAGATGAAATAATAATGAGAAATGAAAAAAGACAAAAAAAATGTATAAAATATAAAGAAAAGAATTGGAAAAAAGAAGAGGACATAAAAAGTCATAAAAACTGGTTGGATATTAAATGTATAGCTATAGTAACTGTAAATGCTGAATGTATTAGCAATAAGATGATAGATGCCTATATAGCAATGTTATTAATAAACTGAACTAAAAATAAAACTGAATTATTCTGCAATCACTATAGTTTCAGACTTTCTGGACTTATAATTAACTGATCTAATTTGTAACGGACATAATCGTAAATATGGACCCGAATCGCCAAATTATCGGCGAATTACGTAATACGATAGATCTACTGGAATATCCGCAACCTGGATCCCCTAACTTTGATACGAATTGGAACGCCCTGATAAATGAGAACGTGCGAGTCGTTAAATTCACCGGGCGAGAGGGACCGGATTCCCGGAATCTACGAGCCCTCCGGTTGGCCGATGCTAGTACGAGACTGAAAAGAACTCGGAACGCAAAGGCTACCGGAGGGGATGAGTTGTCGTATTGGGAAACGTTCCGGCAAAGCGTCTACAGATCCCGATGTTTGATATATGACAACGAGGGAAACGCGACGCCCACCTCGAAAGCGATTACGTTGGCGAGATGTCAAAGTTTCGTCGATGACAAGAGTACGTACCTCGCCCACTGGGGAAACCTGTCGGAGTGTACGGCGATGCTTCGAGAGGAACGTATATCGATCATCCAGAATCGCGACGACTACCAGGAAAAATACGGGGCGAAAGAATACGGTCGATCCTTGGTCGTCGTCCTCGGAACCCTGGACGGTTTGGTATTGGTGTGTCGAATATTTCCGACACCCAGACAGGAAGTGCAGGCAGCCGGAGCGATCTGGTTGCTACCTCCGGAAATCCAAAAGATCCTCTTCGACTTCGACGTCCTTAAAATCAGGTCGGATATAAAGGCGGACGTCCGGAACAACTACGCGAACACTCCTTCAGGAAGAAACCGACGAGATGACCTCAACGCCCTTAGCCATTGCGTCGACACTCAAACGCTATTAGCCTGGTTACGATTCGCCGAGTTAATGCGAGGATTCCGAGAGGTGAGACCGACGAAATCCAGGATCGGCTACCTCGCCGTGCTAAACGGCGGCATCGACTTCAAACCCCAGAAATTCCGGGATTATAATAAAATATATGGTGGATACCCGGGATTAGAAATAAAGAGCGAGCGAGAGGGTCGATGGAAGGACGTTGACCGGAAGTGGACGATACACCATAGGTGGGAGAATCCCGATCGACGGAACTATATCTACATCGTTATGGAGTGCTACACCGTCGCTAAGTTTATCTGTAGAACTCTCGATAACCTCATTACGGCGGTTCCTCTTTCCTTCGTCGACTACGACTGGAACGAGGTTATAAACCATGCGTTCAAAGCGGTCGAGAACATTACACCGGGAGAGACGAAAACGCTCACCGTTATCGATTCCTGGGATGAGAGCGGACCTTATGACATCCCTACGATTACCGATCTTCTCGGTGCGGAGGAGCCTCTGATTTCTTCGGAAGGGGAAGAACTATGGCTGCAGGAGGGCGTTCTACTCTCCACCCCGAAGCGACAACTCGAGCCGGAGGCCGCTTACCAACCGGCAGCCAAACGGGTTGCCTCCGCCGAACCTGCGACGGAAGCGGGCGTTTCCTCACCACTCGGCTCCGGTAGCCCCACGAGGGAGTTAGTCACTACCTTCGCGTTAAACGACTTCGGCGACATATGCCAAAGGTTATCCCCATATCCTTTCCCGGGTGGCGAAGACTGGTCTTCGGAGATTCCGAGTACCAGCAACCAACGGTCCCGCTCAGCGATATTGGTCGAGAAGGGCCCCAGCGCTGCGCCGACTCCCGACGATCTCCTCGGAATCCCTCCATCGAAAACCCCAGCACCTCTTTGCCGACCAGCGGTGGCTACCACACCATCCGTTCCTCAGGATCCTATGCGACTAACCCGTTGGTACGCCGAGCAAACCGAATGGATCCACCGCCAGAAACGGTCGTCTGAGTTGAGGCCGACGGGACACAAAGAAGGTTATCGGAGCGAGGACCTACTACGCAAAAGCCCAGCCTTCCGCGGGCTACCGACCACCGCGAATATTCAAAAGAGCGACCGACGACTCGAGTATTACGTCGGCGTCCCGATTCCGATATTCCCCGGTCGAGAGATGCAGTTGGAGGTGTGCGGTGACTGTGGTTCGGAGCAGTGCCCACGCGGTAGAAGGAATCGGGTTACCGATTCGTGCCTCCAGCTCCTCGGGATACTCTATTGTCCATACTGCGCGACATCGGGCCACGACGTTTCCGTCTGTCCGATCCTATATAACCTCTGCACCATGTGCGGTTTCCGCGGACATTCCGCTAGCCCCCGCTGCTATATCAAATGTCCTACCAAAGACGTTACCGCTATGGGAAATATGGTCATGTTTGAAACATACGCAAACAGCCACATAAAGACCAAGGTTCGGAAAAACGCTCGGAATATCGCGCAGGAGATGGCGTGCAGGTATTTTTCCTCCCCGGAGCGCCTCCATACGACGGCAACGCTACCTTTCCATTACGTGGATCTGTTGCTGAGCGCCGGATTATTCGGCCCATTCGAAGTCCTTAGACGCTCTTATACTCGTATAAAGAGGAGTTCGGTGACGGAGAGTGGTTCCTTGAGGCTCGCAACTCCGAGTTGGAACGACGAACCGATATGATCCCGTTGCCATCGAAAGGAAAAGCCGCCAGGAGACAAGCCGAAGCGCTGCTCACGATGGATGTTGACGCTCCTCTACCAGCTATAGCGATCGATGAGAGTCGACGGGCGAAGAGGAGAAAGGCGTATCAGAGAAAGAAATAGTGGATCGGGATATTCCAGGAACATTTATTGAACATTTATTTTTATACATATATATATATAAACTCTAGGCCAAATTAATCAAGACTATGCAATATTAAATTTGGGTTTTTTATATTGGGAATGACCTACGCAAACTCAATCTACCGATAGACATCACGAAGGTCATTGGGGGGGACTGTTCGCGGTATTTCAACTTTTCATAACGCGAGTTGAATATTTTTTGTATTTATTTAAAATGATTATTCCGATATTACTACTGGGTGCGGGACCATGGGTTTTGGGCACATTCTATGGACTGGGGGCGATTTATGGGCGAATATTGGGGCAACTTACAGGGTACGGGAATAATTTCATGTTTATAAGGGCTGGGGGTGGGAGACAAAATTAAGCAGTATTCAGGTTAGCCTGAGTACTATTAGGCCCTGGCCAACTTCCTGCTGCCTGTAGAGGTGGATTTGGTAACGCGCCAGGCCTAGAGGACAAGGACTGCCCTTAGTGGTCCCTGGCCAACAGCAGTTATTACAAGCCTGAAAAGGACATCGGAACGCAGCTGCTTGTGTCAGGAATTTGCGACGGGAAACGACAGCCCCCTTAGCCAAGCCGTACTGGTTCTCGATGACCAATCCCTTCGGGGTTCGCGAGGGGTAGGACGGACACGCGAAAGGGCAGCCGACTTACAGAGGAAGGGTTTGACGAGGACTGCCCTTAGCGGTCTCTGGCCAACAGCAGTTATTACGAGCCTGAAAAGGACATCGGAACGCCGGCTGCTTGTACTAGGGATTTGCGACGGGAACCGACGTCAGACCCCTTAGCCAAGCCGTACTGGTTCTCGATGATCGTTCCCTTCAGGGTTCGTGAGGGGTGGGACGGACACGCGACGGGGTTGAAAGACAAAGGACTGGACTCTACTGGCCTACCGACTGTTCGGAGCAGTTTCTCGGCTGCCGAAGCGACTACGAGACTGAATAAGGACTCGGAAAGCCTAGGTGGTTGGGTCTCTGCGATGAACCGACGGACCCCTAGCCAAGCCGTACTGGTTCTTGATGATCGAACCCTTCGGGGTTCGGGAGGGGTGGGACGGACACGCGAACGGGTCCACCGACACGACAGACTCTTAGCCAAGCCGTACTGGTTCTCGATGACCGATCCCTTCAGGGTTCGAGAGGGGTGGTACGGATACGCGACAGAGTCTACCGACTGGACCGACCCTTAGCCAAGCCGTGCTGGTTCTCGATGATCGATCCCTTCGGGGTTCGGGAGGGGTGGAACGGACACGCGACAGGGTCGACCGACACCGACACTACGGCATCAAGACTAGGACCGAGGGAAAATCTGGGGAACATTAGTTAGGCTAAAATCTGAGCGAACAGTGGGTAATTAAATAATATACTGTAGGGATTTATATTGTCGTGTATAATTATTGTGAATATTTGGTGTATATTGATTTGGGGAAGCCCAATTAATTCTCAATCAGGGTTCAATGATGTTGAACAGGGTTCAACTATAGAAAAGGCTTCATTATTTGGTGTGTACAGGGTTCAGTGAGATTAACTACATTAAAGAATATATCCAACCAATGCAGCTTTTTCTCAACCGCAATCTTGCATCTAAGAAATTACTCCTTCTCCACAATCAATATCCGGTGACTGGCCGGGACTCCGTGGTCTGTAAAGCCCCGCCTCCAGCATCGGCGTTTTTCCCCCCTGGTGTCGGGATAACGGCAACACTCGTACTATAGACACACCGCCCATGTCCAGTCCACATTCTCGTACTATAGACACACCCCGCCCATGTCCAGTCCACATTCTCGTACTATAGACACACCGTCCATGTAAAGGTCCACATTCTCGTACTATAGAGACACCGTCCATGTCCAGTCCACATTCTCGTACTATAGAGACACCGTCCATGTAAAGGTCCACATTCTCGTACTATAGAGACACCGTCCATGTCCAGTCCACATTCTCGTACTATAGAGACACCGTCCATGTAAAGGTCCACATTCTCGTTGCGATGTTGTTCAGAATAGGACCCCGATGGATTTGAGAATAAATATATCTTTGGGGGGTTATAGCCCCCTAGCCCCCCCCCCCCCCCCTCCCCTCCCCCCTTGGATCCGCCCCTAACCAGACTGCAGCTACAACGGTTGAGTATGATAGGGAAGGCTACTGATATGATCAACCCGTGCATGACCTTGTTCTCTGGCAGGCGGTTGGTGAGTGGGAAACTGGTGGTCTGCCAATAACACACTCGATAATGCAGATGAATGGGGGACTTACATGGCTGAATGTGATTGGTGTAAGTTGCGGAGCCGGTAGGCAATAATTAACCATAATGGTGTGTGGCTGATGTATTATTGTATATTGTATAAAAGAACCAAAGTATAAAGTCATCAAAATGTTATATACTGAAAATAGTTCCATCAAACAAGTAACATTTTCCGGTATTCTTTATATTATTCTTTATTATTCCAGGCTTTATATAGCAGCCCATAAAATACCGTAAGGAAAATACATTTAATGTGTACATAAAAATAATAGAGCACAAAATTTCGTAAGTATGAAGAGAAATAATGGTAGGTGGGTTCCCCGAGAAGGAATAAAAAGTTTACTCAACTACGCTACTAAAAGTACATACTGGAGGTCTACACAATATTCAAAAGCAAAAATATATATAAGTAAATATCTAAAAAGTTTAAGTTTAAGTACATTAAGCATAAATAATAAGATATAGATAGATACACTGTCTAGCCTAGCCATGTTTCTATGACTCATCCATAGAACCCGCACCAATGATACGGCTCGTGCCCCTAAAGTTTCCCTAGCAACATCCTGCAGAATAAGGTTCTCAGACGACCTCACACGACGCAATAGAGACTCCAACGCATTGTGACGGATATCGACGAGTTTGGGCAGATTCAGAGCACCGCACTTGTAGGATACGCTAGAATCGTACGCAAACCCAAACATCTTTCTAATTATATTGTTATAAGCTACCCTAAATCTATTGTAAGTGGTAAGGGAGTAGTTTCACCTTGCCCACAGGGAATTACAGTAGATCCTGTGTACAAAATGAGCGAAATAGCTTTATTTTAACATCTCTAGAACAATATGTAAACTTACGTATGAGGAAATTACCTCTCCTATATAGACTGGACAGTTGATTGAGTATATCGTAATTATCGTCAGTGGTACGGTGAAATATGTGGCCTAAATATTTATACTTACTTACAGTTTCTATTGCTTTACCGTCTATGGAGATCCTATCTACTAAGGTAGTTTTACATGATTTTGGTACCTAGTACATGAATTTAGATTTCTTGATGTTGATCACTATAGAGTGCCTATTTGCGTAGTCTACGAATGTATCAGTAAGCTTATTAAGACCAGCTATAGAGTTGGACATTAAAGCGAGATCATCTGCGTAGAAGAGATGATTAGTCCTACGATTATATCGTCCCTTTCATTTTGAAACCACCTATATGCCATTTTTGCCGAAATGGTGATTTCTGCAGTTTTTCTTTATGTTAAAATGTATAGCGGCATGCTGCATTGCAGCTGCATTTTTAAGAATGCTGTGCCGGCTTGTCAACAAAATTGCACCGCCACAACTCCCTATCACCCATGACATTGGCTAGATCATCTGCATCTTTAAGGCCAGTGTCCTTTAAGATGCGTCTCAAGAAAGTCATGGGCTGTCCACCATGCTTATTCACTCCATGAGGCTGCCAAAGTACAAGATTATGCACTGGCTGGTCCTCACGGCGAAAGCAATGTCCTGCAAAGCGGAGGCGATTTTGTTCTAGTGTCAAGCTTGGGGGAACCAATGAGACACCTCCAATGTTATATAGTGTCTGGTTGGAGATGTGTGCATTGTACTTGACACAATGAACCCGGCGTAGCATTCTTGTGAATGTGCCATCCAGAGATTTGGTGTCCTCAGCAGTTAGAGCCCAGCATGGACTCCCGTAGAGGAGTACTGGAACTACTGCTGCTCTAAATAATCGGACCTTAATTTTCCGATTAATTCTCGGTGACTTCCAAATCCTGGAAAGCCTATTCAAGGCTGCCCATGCCTTTCCCTTACGTATTCGAAGGTCCTCACCTGACTTCCGGATCCATGATCCCAGGTAACAGAAGTCGTCCACATGCTCAAGCATACCATCCTTTGAGCTTATGCTCATCCGATCAGAGACTTGCTGAGGACTTTCAAAGTTAACTGTCAGAATTTTGGTCTTTCTGGAGTTAATAAAAAGACCAACACTAGAAGCAGCATGTTCTAATGAGCTGAGGAGCCGTTGGACTCCCTCTAATGATTCTGAGAGTACTCCTAAGTCATCAGCAAAGTCTAGATCAGTTAGGTACTTGGCAGGATTTCCTCGACTTCTGGAGCCAGTAGGTGGAGTTATCATCACCCCATCATCATTATAATGATCTAAGGACATGCGTAGAACATAGTCAACCACAATAATGAACAAGAATGGTGCAAGTGTGTCTCCTTGGAGGACACCCCATAACACTTCAAATGGTTCTGTGTCACCGTCAACAGTAGACACAAATGTTGTCGAACCATCGTATACTGATCTGATTGCTGCAATAATTTCATCAGGAATCCCATATAATGAAAGTATGCTGAACATACGTGAGCGAGAGACTGAATCAAAGGCCTTGAAGAAGTCAACAAAGATAACAGCCAGATGCCTGTCTTTCTTTTTTGATAACTCTTCAATTATCCTTCTAAGTGCCAAAATGGGCTCCATGGTCCCACGACCTTTACGGAACCCATTCTGATTTCCACGGAGCAGTCTCTCAATGGGATCCCTGATGCGATTTAATAGAATCCTATTGTATAGCTTTGCAGCAATCGAGATCAATGAGATTCCCCGAAAAGAACCATAGAGTGTTAGGTTGCCCTTCTTGGGAACTGGCACCAACTTATTTGTTTTCATTTCTTGTGGGACTCTTGTTGTTCGGTACATGTCTACTATGATGGGATAGATGAGCTTTAAACACTCAGGTATTTTAAAGACCTCAGGGGGAACACCATCTACTCCACTGGCACGATTGGTCTTAATGCTCTTTGCAGCAGCCTTCACTTCTGCAAAAGAGATATCGCCAATGGGAATATCTGGGAGTACAGACTCAGACACTTTTACTTCTATAAAGTTATCAGGCAATACCCTGTCATTATTGAGGAGCTTTTCAAAGTGGGCTTTCCAACCATTGAGGCGATCGGCTGGTGATTCAGCCTTAACCTTGGTGGTTGGTTGGCTTTTCCGCCCAGTAAGCAGATTGATCGATTTCCATGCCTGGGATGATTGCCTGCTGTCGTCAGCATCATTGATGGCATCAACCTGTTGGTTTATTAGCTCCTGTAGATTAGCAGAGTACTGCCTGTTCAGCGACCTAGATGCAGCCTTAACTGCATTCTTGGCCGCTGTAGTCTGTTTTAGTCGGGACTCTTTCTGCGCCTTATGAAGGTCATTTCGGCACTTCTGAATTTCGTTGTCAGTCCAGGGGGCCCTTTTCCTGTTTCGAGGGTATACAGGAACTGTTTCTGCAGCTGCTAACTTAACTGCTTCTGTAAAGGCAGTATAGCCCTCACAGTGATCTGCCGCCTCAGAGGCAAGAGCCTCATACCTGTTGCTCAGCTGTAGTGTGAAGCTGGATCTCACACTTGGCTGTTGCAACAGAGAGGACCAGTCATGCCGCGGCAAGGCAGATTTCGTTGTTCTGCTAGCACGCAGACTAAGTCTTACCTTGGCCACAATAAGGCGGTGATCACTGGAGAATGGTCGAAGTGTAAATGCATTACAGTCTTGTATAGAGCTCCTGTATTTCCTACGAAACAGAATATGGTCTATCTGGGACTTGTGACCACTGGGTCCACTATGAGTCCATAGCTTTCCAGTTCGCTTCTTGAACTGGGTTCCAGCCGAAAACAATCCATTTCCAGAGATAAAATCCTGAAGATGGACAGAATTTCGGTTAACACTATTGCTATAGACCCAGGGCGATGTAGGTGATTGATGCAGACTCGCATTAAAGTCTCCCAGGAATGTTAAGAATGCATGCTGATCCACTCCATCAGTAGCTGGTTGTAGATTGTGGTAGAAATTTTCCACCTCCTCTACAGGAGCAACACTAGTTGGAGAGTAGCACACAATCAGAACCACCTTAGGAAACTTCTTAGCCAGTCTTCCAGAACATGAAAAGTGGCAA
>JAUCBJ010004325.1:0-26896 GCA_032718475.1 Nemertoderma westbladi | reverse complement strand
CACCCATGACATTGGCTAGATCATCTGCATCTTTAAGGCCAGTGTCCTTTAAGATGCGTCTCAAGAAAGTCATGGGCTGTCCACCATGCTTATTCACTCCATGAGGCTGCCAAAGTACAAGATTATGCACTGGCTGGTCCTCACGGCGAAAGCAATGTCCTGCAAAGCGGAGGCGATTTTGTTCTAGTGTCAAGCTTGGGGGAACCAATGAGACACCTCCAATGTTATATAGTGTCTGGTTGGAGATGTGTGCATTGTACTTGACACAATGAACCCGGCGTAGCATTCTTGTGAATGTGCCATCCAGAGATTTGGTGTCCTCAGCAGTTAGAGCCCAGCATGGACTCCCGTAGAGGAGTACTGGAACTACTGCTGCTCTAAATAATCGGACCTTAAGTTTCCGATTAATTCTCGGTGACTTCCAAATCCTGGAAAGCCTATTCAAGGCTGCCCATGCCTTTCCCTTACGTATTCGAAGGTCCTCACCTGACTTCCGGATCCATGATCCCAGGTAACAGAAGTCGTCCACATGCTCAAGCATACCATCCTTTGAGCTTATGCTCATCCGATCAGAGACTTGCTGAGGACTTTCAAAGTTAACTGTCAGAATTTTGGTCTTTCTGGAGTTAATAAAAAGACCAACACTAGAAGCAGCATGTTCTAATGAGCTGAGGAGCCGTTGGACTCCCTCTAATGATTCTGAGAGTACTCCTAAGTCATCAGCAAAGTCTAGATCAGTTAGGTACTTGGCAGGATTTCCTCGACTTCTGGAGCCAGTAGGTGGAGTTATCATCACCCCATCATCATTATAATGATCTAAGGACATGCGTAGAACATAGTCAACCACAATAATGAACAAGAATGGTGCAAGTGTGTCTCCTTGGAGGACACCCCATAACACTTCAAATGGTTCTGTGTCACCGTCAACAGTAGACACAAATGTTGTCGAACCATCGTATACTGATCTGATTGCTGCAATAATTTCATCAGGAATCCCATATAATGAAAGTATGCTGAACATACGTGAGCGAGAGACTGAATCAAAGGCCTTGAAGAAGTCAACAAAGATAACAGCCAGATGCCTGTCTTTCTTTTTCGAAAACTCTTCAATTATCCTTCTAAGTGCCAAAATGGGCTCCATGGTCCCACGACCTTTACGGAACCCATTCTGATTTCCACGGAGCAGTCTCTCAATGGGATCCCTGATGCGATTTAATAGAATCCTATTGTATAGCTTTGCAGCAATCGAGATCAATGAGATTCCCCGAAAAGAACCATAGAGTGTTAGGTTGCCCTTCTTGGGAACTGGCACCAACTTATTTGTTTTCATTTCTTGTGGGACTCTTGTTGTTCGGTACATGTCTACTATGATGGGATAGATGAGCTTTAAACACTCAGGTATTTTAAAGACCTCAGGGGGAACACCATCTACTCCACAGGCACGATTGGTCTTAATGCTCTTTGCAGCAGCCTTCACTTCTGCAAAAGAGATATCGCCAATGGGAATATCTGGGAGTACAGACTCAGACACTTTTACTTCTATAAAGTTATCAGGCAATACCCTGTCATTATTGAGGAGCTTTTCAAAGTGGGCTTTCCAACCATTGAGGCGATCGGCTGGTGATTCAGCCTTAACCTTGGTGGTTGGTTGGCTTTTCCGCCCAGTAAGCAGATTGATCGATTTCCATGCCTGGGATGATTGCCTGCTGTCGTCAGCATCATTGATGGCATCAACCTGTTGGTTTATTAGCTCCTGTAGATTAGCAGAGTACTGCCTGTTCAGCGACCTAGATGCAGCCTTAACTGCATTCTTGGCCGCTGTAGTCTGTTTTAGTCGGGACTCTTTCTGCGCCTTATGAAGGTCATTTCGACACTTCTGAATTTTGTTGTCAGTCCAGGGGGCCCTTTTCCTGTTTCGAGGGTATACAGGAACTGTTTCTGCAGCTGCTAACTTAACTGCTTCTGTAAAGGCAGTATAGCCCTCACAGTGATCTGCCGCCTCAGAGGCAAGAGCCTCATACCTGTTGCTCAGCTGTAGTGTGAAGCTGGATCTCACACTTGGCTGTTGCAACAGAGAGGACCAGTCATGCCGCGGCAAGGCAGATTTCGTTGTTCTGCTAGCACGCAGACTAAGTCTTACCTTGGCCACAATAAGGCGGTGATCACTGGAGAATGGTCGAAGTGTAAATGCATTACAGTCTTGTATAGAGCTCCTGTATTTCCTACGAAACAGAATATGGTCTATCTGGGACTTGTGACCACTGGGTCCACTATGAGTCCATAGCTTTCCAGTTCGCTTCTTGAACTGGGTTCCAGCCGAAAACAATCCATTTCCAGAGATAAAATCCTGAAGATGGACAGAATTTCGGTTAACACTATTGCTATAGACCCAGGGCGATGTAGGTGATTGATGCAGACTCGCATTAAAGTCTCCCAGGAATGTTAAGAATGCATGCTGATCCACTCCATCAGTAGCTGCTTGTAGATTGTGGTAGAAATTTTCCACCTCCTCTACAGGAGCAACACTAGTTGGAGAGTAGCACACAATCAGAACCACCTTAGGAAACTTCTTAGCCAGTCTTCCAGAACATGAAAAGTGGCAACGGATGATGCGGTTAGAGATTTGGTCTATTTTGTCCAATGCTGCATGTGCAGTTGGATTCATCAATAGACCAATTCCACCATTGCCACTATCATCTGCTGACGCGAGGGCGAGTCGCCAACCGCCCCCCATGTCCTTAATCAGAACCTCATCAGTCTGTCCAGTCTGCATTCGGTGCTCTTTATTTAATATACGGTATGAGAGCAATATCGCAAGAAGCAATGTCAGTGAGAAGAGGCAAGTCGTTTCCAAGGTCTACCCAGAGCTTGGTTTAGCTGAGACACGAGGATCTGAATTTTGCATTCCTAATACTCTACTTACCAATAATACTTGAATATAGTAGGAGCTTTATTGTACTTTAATAAGTACAGACATTTCATCTTACTGTAGTCACGTATTTATAATGTACTACGGACAGTAAGGAAAGAGAAAAATAATTATTTCTCGCCGTCGCACTAAATATAAGTAATAAACACTAATATATATTGCACTAATCTACTAAATAATCGCTAAAATAACATTCTACTAAATAAAATTAAAGAAAACGATTATAATAAAATTACATAATAATACATACATAAATATAAAATAATAAAAACAAATATAAAATAATATAGTCACACACCCACTCCAGACGCTGTTACGTTGGGGAGTCCCTAGATGTTTGTTGGATTAGAGAGGTGGTCGTGGGAAGAGTATCTTGCCTTCCATAGTTTCCGGACAGTTCTCGGTCTCTTTCCAGTAAACATAAACGACCAACTGGGCAATTGAGTTGTTGTGTTTCGAATACAATTACAGGTTTCCTCTTCGTCCTGGAATAGTGACGATAGAAATATCGCTTCAAATACACGACGGCCTTACAAAGCCGATTCCAGGATCTATAGTGGTCCATCGCTCCCGGCAGGAGAGGTGAGAGTCCCTGCGAGACGTCTGGTGTTCCAGATCTCCAGTCTCTCTCTCTGATCTCCACAACAGATCGGTTCGCGGTGGGGGAGTTTAGATCCACAGCGTCGTCCCTGGAAATGTGCAGTACAGACAGATCTAGCATGGGTTTAAATAACCTTGATTTACTCGTCCGGGTTTTAGGTTTGACTTTCTCCGCTCCCTTGGCTTGTCTAATCTCAGACGTGGTAAGATGGGGAGGCCATTCATCTTCTTTACTTAGGAAGTCGGGTCCACCTAACCAGTCTGGAGTATCTGTCAGTTCTTGAGGAGTTGCTCCTCTGGAAGCGATGTCGGCTAGATTAATCGTCTCGGGGCAATGTCTCCATTGATCTACATTAGAGTTAATATCGTCATTATCTGAGGAGTATGGTGTTCCCTCAGTTGTGGTCGTCTCTCCCTCACTGATGTCTTCTTCCCATTCACTCTCCTGATGGACCTGATCTTTGGGTAGCCTTTCTAGGAGTGTCCTACGGGAAGGTCCAGTGAGGTACCAACCTACTCTTGTTCTTCCCACATAGGTTTGCAATGGTTGCGGTCGAGTAGGCCGTTTCTCTAATGTCTCAAGCGCCTCATGCGCATTTTGGCCGATGAGTATCTGTACCCCTGGGTAGTCGGTGTGGAATCTAGGTATCTCATGCTGCTGGGTGAAATCGTCCTCATCCCAGTTATAAGGTTCCACTTGGCTGGTAGCGAAGTTCTTTATCGCCACCATTTTTACTAACCTTATACTGTGTTCTCCTAGTTCATTCTGGGGGGTGGACAACGCGCCTACATAGTAGTCTGTAGCTACTGTAGATTTCCAAACCTGCATAATTCCTGAAAGGTTCAACTTAGTTCGGAAATTGGGTTGTCCAGCAAAGATGTCTTCGGCTAGTTCTTTGTCGATAAATGTTCCTGTGCTGCCAGAGTCAAGGAGGGCGTTCACTATATAGTTCTTTTTTAACCCGTGGACTCTCAACTGCACTACGGGAAATTCTCGGATTCCTACGTTGGAAGTTGGTGCTTTCCAAGATGGTTGTCTGTCAGGAGTAGTTAGGGGGAGCTCACTGTCGGTTTCCTTCTCATACGTAAGTGCTCGATACACTGCGGTATTTATTAGGTAACAGGATTCGTTTTCGCAGGAGAATTCATCCGTGTAGAATCCTTCCATCTCAGAACTGTGGTCACTCACATCACTGAATTGGACATGTAGTTCGGGCTCACTTACCTGACTGGTGCGGGTTCTTTCAAATTCTGTGTGCAGCAAGATATGATGTTTCGCGCCGCACTTAGCACACCTAGCATCTGAGTAACAGGTCCGCCATTGGTGTCCTCGTCTGAGACAATTATAACACAACCGCTTATCCCACATGACTTCGCGTCTATCCTTTAAGGATCTCTTTAAGAATTCGTCACACACACTTAAACGGTGGGGCCTGTCGCACAGCGCACATTTTGGTTTGATGTTACTCACCTTACCTTGGGTAACGTTGTGCACTCTCGGTCTTTCCTCGGGCTTTCTTCCGTGAACTCTATTAGGAGACGTAGGAGGAGTTTTTGTTACCTGTTCTCTCCTGTCATTGGTTTGAGACTTAAATTTACTTACGTCTTTAGGCGCTTTGTTGACATAGTAAGATCTTTCAGTGTCTTTCCCGCTGTCTTCCTCTTGAGAAGCCTGGCTTTCGCCGTCGTCGGTATAACACACTGGTGTTACCTTTCTCCTAGAAACGGGTTTCTCACTTACCTTATTTTCCGGTGTCTTCTCTCTGGACTGCTTTAGGAGCTGTAATTTTACCTCTCCATCTAAGAATGACATGAGATCAGCCATGGTAGGGTCTCTTCGTTGTTGTTCCATCATATATAACACTTTCTTGTCCCAGTGTGTACCTACTCCACCCTTGGGCAAAGTAGATGCTAAGGCTCCTACAACAATAGAATTCTGGTATTCACCTAACCTATCTAGTTGTCTACAGATCTCCTGAATCTCGTCGGAAAACTCTATAATCCCGCTGCTAAGAAACTTTCGGGGCGCCATTAATTTCGCATATAAATACCTAGATATGTTAGTCCTATTACCATACCTGATGTTTAGTGTATCCCAAACTTGTCTTAATCCATCTGGATGTCCAATAAACTTTAACGCCATTAACTTGGGAGATCCCTCCAAGCACTCGATGAGGAATCTAAGTTTCTCTCCGTTAGATAGCACAGAGTTCTGTATGTTATCTTTATAATATTCATTAAAAGGTAACCATTTCATCTCATCTCCATTGAACTTGACGATCTCTCCCACCTTTACCGCTTGACGGGCTTCGGTTCTAGCCATTTGACGCGTAAAACTTTCTTGGGCCATCGTGTTATTTAATATCGAGTTATCGGTATATAAATTTCTCGGATTATGATCAGGTCTATATGGAATATCATTGTCAACAGGTTTATAATTACCCTTAATAGGGTTTACTATAGGAGTTTCTACTTCACTAGCAGTATAGATGCGTGTAGGCTCCACACCTTGCGCATGAAATACTTCAGAACTAACAGGTTGACACATTGTTACCGGGGTTGGTGTTATACCCCTTTGGGTATTTACTAATTTATCGCGTTCTAACGCGATACTCTGCTGCACTTCTTGCAACTCTAACCTACTTTCCCTTACTGTGCCCTTGAACTGTTGAACAGTCTCCTGCATCTGCCCGAGCAGGAGGTCCATCCCCCGCCGTCTCTCATCCACCCACTCGACTGCCGAAGCGGGAGCTGCCAACATAGTAGTGGGTAGGCGAGGGACAACGGGCGACAAATCATTGATATTTCGCTCGGAGTCCAGGACAGGAACTGTCTCAGGGGCTGTTCTGCTGGGCACAGGTATTTTAGTGCTGTGCAAAGGGAATTTAGAGGTAGGTTCTGGGAGTACAGGTGTCTCTATCACCGAAGGGGTGGCTTCAAGAACAGGCCTAATTATTTCAGGTTCATCTACTATAGTAGGGAGTCTTTCTACTCTAATAATTTGGTCTGTGGGTTCTGTACTACCTAAGTCTGTGCTAGCTAGTTGCCTTCTCACAGCTTGGGGCAAATCACGCAATTTCTGACGGTGGGGCATTCTTCTACGCCTGCTGGGACGAGATCTATTTCCTCCGCCTTCAGGATCTGTTGTATCGCCTTCATCCGATGATGTAAAGCCCTGTCGTTTGGGGGTGGATCGACTTATCAGCTGCATCCGACTGGCTGTTATCTGTTTATTGAAGTTGTCTTGCTTCTCTTGAAGATTTTCCAACTCTAGTTGGGTTGTCTCTTCAGATGCCCTCCGTTCTGCTTCTGCCACTGCTATCTTTCTTTCCGCTTCGGCCGCTTTTCTTTCCGCTTCTGCCGCTGCCGATTTTCTTTCCGCTTCTACTGCTGCAGCTGCCGCTTTTGCCTCTGCCGCTGCCGCTTTTGCCTCTGCCGCTGCTGCTTTTCTTTCCGCTTCTACTGCTGCAGCTGCCGCTTTTGCCTCTGCCGCTGCCTCCATTGCCTCTGCCGCTGCTGCTTTTCTTTCCGCTTCTACTGCTGCAGCTGCCGCTTTTGCCTCTGCCGCTGCCTCTGCCGCTTTTCTTTCCACTTCTGCCGCTTTTCTTTCTGCTTCTGCCGCTGCCACTGCCGCTGCTGCTGTCTTTCTGTCTTCTATACGTTTTTTCTTTACTTGTTCTTCTTGAACCTTAGCGATGCGGATGCTTTCATCAAATTTAGCTTGGTTCGCAGCTAGCATTTCCGCATCTATTGCGTCCAGCACAAACTTGGCTCCTTCACTATTAGGGCGAAGTCCAGCCAGCCGTGTCCTCAACTCTTCATCACCTAGAAATCGTTGATAGTCTGACAGATAGATGTCAATAGCATCCCTCTTCTGCGGTTTCTCTGCTGTCGCTTCGCTTTCCACTTGAGAAAAGGTAGCGTCTGTTGATTCTCCATGGGTGGAGCGCTCAGCCAGCTGAAATTTCCACTGGGCCGTTCCTTGAACCTTGAGACTCACCCGCTGGAACCAAGTCTTTACGGCAACTTGCAACGACGTGTCTTGTCTTCTTTTCGAAGCTTCCTCAAAGGCCGATAGGATTAGTCTGATTCTTAGAATTCTTTCTCGAACTTGATAAAGCAGCTCTCCCTGCTCTTGAGGTCCTTGGGTTTGTTGAAACAGTTGTTCCTCTAATCGCTCCAAAGAGCTGAAGAATCCCTGTACATATCCTGCTGCCGACCTCTTCCACACAGCTGGATCGATGGTTTCCTTGGTTACTCCCATCCTGTGCATGTCTTCCCAGGCAGCTTCCGATAAGTCAAACGGGAGTCCGGGTCCGGGGAAGTTCCATTGCGACTCGACAATAGACTTCAGTTCCTCCCTTGTGTATCCCGCATAACTGTCCTTGGTCGATCGCTTACTTCTCGCCCAATCAATTTAGTGTTCCTCCACCGCAATCAATACCCTAGTGAGTACGGCTGCAGGAAGAATGAGAAGGGGATCCGAATAAACCGCATCTGCCATCTTTGCTCCGCGCTCGGGTGTCAGCTCTACAGTATCCGAACTACTGGAGCTATCGGGCCGCTGAGAAATAAGTTCTCGGCTAGGGTGTTGCTGCTGTTTAACAGCTGCTTCTTGGTCCCGCTTGACTTGAGCCCGAGTGCCTATGATAGACCTATGGTGTTGGACTAGCCTAGGGTCTGATACTACTACTGGAGGGATGATCTTTCTTACAGTAGGAGGTGAGTTGAACTTCGGTCTCAAACGTTCAGCACTCCTATCTGGGTCACAGATGGTTGTATCTAGGAGACTGTCTGACAGGTTTTGCTTTGTGTCAGACATGTTGGTTTATACAGTTGAATGCCTACTGATATAATTACAGTTAAAGCAAGTCTAGTAATTCAGTATCACTGTTAGCCTAGTAATTAATTACCGATATCGTTACTCTATGTAACGTGATATATATATACACAATATATTAGAATACCGGTATACACTTATAGTATATATATAAGTATTATTACAGACTCGGTTTGTCACAGAATACCGGTATATAATTTCAGCGCAAATATATATAAATATATAATAAGCCTATCGTGAATACCGGTATACAACTTACACTTATAGTATATATAAGTATAATTATAGACTAGAATTAATTACAGAATACTGGTATATAATTTCAGCTTAAATTTATAGAAATAAATATAATAAGCATATTGTAAATACCGGTACGTTAATTATTTTAGAATAATTGAATTTCTGAATTTTAGGGTTACTTAGTTACTTTACTTTACTTTATTACCGTTATTTAAGCAGTAGTGAAACTGATATTAAGACCTAATTGATGTATGACAGGCCTACTGTTTTATAAATCGGTTTGAGTTGATTTATAATATATATACCCGTATAATGGGTTTTTGTCAATGTTTGAAATAAATGTTATTATTTCTGGGAAGGAGTCACTACACAGAAGCTGTACGCTCTCAGTGAAGTGCTACCTATTGTTTTGGACACTAAAACAAATAATTATACTTGCCTAAGTTACTTATTACTACAAATTACATACAATTGCGGGGTGAGATTACAATCTCTAAATAAACACAAAAATTATACGTACGAATTTTTAGGGTTAATTTTACAAGAAATCTACAAACCAGCCTAACAAGGGGTTAGAATTTCTGGTTATTACAAACGGACAGGATACTATGGTATTTGAAAACAATAAAGCAGTAGTAAATATATTGCGTTATCCAAATAGGAAAAATACCACCGTCTGACGACTTATAGCCGTAGCGCTATAAGTACTACGTTATGTACACGGAGTGTTCCTACCTAGAAGTTAATTACCGCGGCCTACCAGAGCCAACGTGCCCATTAACCACTTTACAACACAAATATACTGCCTACACACTAATTACCTTCGGAAAGCACTGTACACTAAACCCTAAATTAGGTACAAGTACTTATACAACAAATAACCAGCAGTTAAAAATACTTGTACAGCTAAAAGAACCACGGTATCTGCCGGAGTGACCAGAGCATAAAATCACCAGTCTTTACCTACACCAAACAGTCCTGATGTAGTACCGGGGTTAATTTAACTATAACGGTATGTATAACAAGCACAATTACTGTAGGAATAAACTTGGGGGTATGTATGTTGCGAACAATCGCATAAACTCTGAATAATAAATATTACGCTACCCGTACAGACTACACAAACAAATACAGACCAAACGCTGGCAGACTACTATCAAGCCTAAATAAACTACAGTATATGCAGACTCCGAAATGGTTAGTTAGTATGCGTTCTAACCGAGTAGTACGACTTATTCTTTCGGGGGGATTTACCTTACAGCACAGGATGCCCACCACGTTCCTAACTAGTACTTTATCGGACATACACTCTATACACACAGCAATCTCTTCAGACCTAACAACAGTCAGACAACAGTCCAGCCTACAAATTACCTGTACAATCTGAGCAGGCTTACACGCCTTCTGCTCAATATTAACCTACTAATAAATAAAACTGACAGAAATAAGTAAAATCCCAATAAAAAACCAGGGTGGGCCCTCCCTGATTAAATATCAAGACCTACCGGTATATAATTATCCAAATCGAATAATATTGATGTATCTGTACTGCTGTAAGTACCGGTTCGGGTGGTTAGGTAGTCAGGCCTACTAGTTACCGGTCGACCGGTACTTTTACCTTTATTGCCTACGTTGCAATAAAGAAGCAATAGCTGTTATTGTTCTTACCAGAACAATAGTAAACTGTATTTATTGCCTACACTGCAATCAGAAGAAATAACTGTTATTGTTCGCGCTTTTAGACCTTTAGCAGTTTAACCTGCCAAATTTAGGTGTCTTCTAGGTTATAAATCGACTTTAGCCTATGACAAGTATTTGATACACATAAAACAACATTAGCCGAAGCCAGCCTATGCGCGACCATTCACCCACTGGATTTACCCGGGAGACTGGATTCGGATGCTCTGACCTTATTGCGGTGTAGGCCTACTGTACTATTCGATTGATCGTTAATATATAATCTCTGACAAATATTATTCACTTTCGGGAAATATTAACAGTTCCTTTAGGACGTGGCGCTCTAAGTATGTAAACAGAGTTATGACTTACACTAAACACAACGGGATGGCTAATGATTCACTTATAAAGCGCATTCTTTAGGAGATGCTTTGTTATCTATCACACTCATGCACACTACCGCACACTGCTGAACAATGATCTGCCGACCTTCACTAATTTTAGTCATATATAAAGAGAACAGCAACCGACACATGTAGGGCCTATGAAATAGCATTCAATTCACTCCAAAGCCACTATAATGTAAGTCGCAATTGCTATATGTAACCGGTCTCTAACCTTCAGTATATCAAGAAGATTGGGGTTTTATGGTTATTTATCGATATTCTCCAAATATAACAATATTCCATCAACTGATACAATTAATAACCGACAGTAAATAGCAGTAAAATAATGCGGTGCTTTAAGTATAAAACAGAGTCTGACCAGTTTTGTTTGTGATATGAGGTGCGTTATGATATGGTTTGATAACAGTTATACGTTTCTATAATCAAAGCCGTTCTAATGTTTGGCTAAAGTCTGAAACACAGAATAATTCCACAGCCGGTGTTCTAGGCTTAGGAAAAATACACACTGACTGAATTGCGTGAGTTTCTGTATGCACTGTCCAACACAGAGTGAAAACCGCTCTGATTGGTCGAGCCGAACAGAGAAAGCCAAAAGCTACACGTCGACATCTCAGTGATAGATGTCGTCATCTGAAATACACTGTATTAAGAGTATTTTGGTGCATTGCGGCATAAAATTGCTAGCTATGTCCGCTAAAGTACACATACAGAAGAAATGGCTTTTTATGTCCACTAAAACACCTGTACAGTAAGGAAACGGCTTTTTATGTCCGCTAAAACACCTACAGAGTACTTTGCGGGGAAAATAACCAGCTAATTCCGCAAAAGCCTTTACAATTGCGGTTGCTAATTAATATACAACAAATGCGAAATCTCGCAAAGGTCCGCGTCTACTAACGCATGAACTGTCTACTTGAATGGCTTACTACCAATCTTACAACAACAAAAAAACATTCACCGGAATGGGGGATTGAACTCGGTACCTAGAGATTCCAAGTATCACGCTCTGGCTCTGCCAACAGAACCACTGGGGCCGAATCAATCCTTAATACCAAAACCTAACTGGAAATTAACACCAACAACGGAGTGAGTACTGGAGGTCTCGCTACGCGGACCTAAAAATTTAACGGGAATATCCCACAATTCCCTATACTGTAGAAGCAACAGTTCCTCACCAACTGATGACCAACAAATAAACCAACCAATTTATTGAATGACAGTAGACCAACAACATAGATTAGGATTGGATGTAAATAGATCTACATTGTAAATTCAATATCGATTTCAAATTGACGAATTATTTTTATTACATTATTCAAATTAGACAAGGTTAATTTACGGTTGTTGTTATGACAAATATTTTTAAAATAATTAATTAAAGTATATTATATTCAAATTAAAGTTCAAATTATACAGTACATCCAATACGACAATATAAAATGTCCAATGTTGGCAAATTAATAGCTGGTTTCATTGTTAAATTATCATTTGACGGAAAGAAGCAGTTTACAGTTGTTGCATGTTATTATTATAAGCAAAACAATAAACTGGAGTCTTTAGAACAAGTTGATATTCTTTTTGGAGTAATGAGCTGCTGCTATTTGCGTCGATTTATTCCCTGGAGAGGGAAACATTTTATTTGTGTCGAGGTGCATTTATTACCATAATACAGCAATATGGCGGACATTTTGTTCTCTTTTACATCATTACCCAAATTCAACATCAAGAGAGATGACGACAATATCATTATTAACGCCGGTGGCCAGGCCATTCAGTTTTATCCCCCTAACTTCCGACTAAATCCACCTACTGTAGATCCACAGCATAACCTGTACCTCTCCGCACATAAACTTCCAGCCACTCCACCTGGACAATTTTAGTTAGAAATACAGTAGAGTTCCACCTTGTTTCCACAAGTTTCGTCTGCCGTAGCCAACAATGGAGGCACTCGATATTTTTTTACTACTGTATGGACTCGGATTCAGATGGTGGCCTACTTTGGTGGAGAGCGTGACTGTAGAACATATATACCAAGTTTCATCTTAAACGGATTAATAAAATCAAGGAATATGGAGGAAATGTTTCACTTTCGGACATTTCTCCTTCTAGCGGCAGACTGGAGAACTGCGGATCAATCACCTTCTTCACAAAAATGCAACAATATTTAACACATATATGCTAAGATTCAACAAATTTAGATTCACGAATTAAAATCACAGAAATGGGAGAAGAATTTCAGTTTCAGACATTTCTCCCTCTAGCGGCAGACTGGACTTTCCAAAAAGACGCAACATGTGCCTACAAATTATTTTCAACTCTACAGCCGACGACGTAATTAGCAAAATCGTAATGACAACAACCACAACCACAAATATTTGCCATTACTGACCCACCCACCTAACAGTGTCAGTTCGTTAAGGCTCCAACAACTTCGTGGCTCGCCCACCAATAATTGATCCGAATATGATTGGCAAACAAGATAGTCGATAGAAAAATATGTAATCGATTTGTGAGGTTTGATCACGAAACCGACTTACGGCTACAAAAAAGTAATTTGGTTTTTTAATGATTCAAATACACATTTTTATAAGCTGAATCGTTGAAAATAGATTTCAAATCCAATAACGTATTGTCGAGATTTTGAGTTTTGAAAATTAGTCGTCTTAAGACCTACCAAATATTAACCGATCGACTTTGAAGTTATGAGAGTTTCAAAAGTTCCCGCCAATTTTCTGTAATAGGGGGATTCTTCAAATGTTAAATTTTACGACATTTTTCAAAACAGACATGCAAAAAATTAGGACTAAAAACTTAAACTAAAGATACAGTCGGGGTCTCAAAGTGCATCTGTTCTTTGAGATTTTCTCAAAGTTTTTCTAAAAGTGTCTAAAAGTCATTACATTACTCCCAACGGCCGCTTTGAATTCTTGTAGACACTTTTAGTTGGGAATCTCAAAGTGATTTCCTGCTTTTAGGCACTTTGAATTCTTTTAATTCTTTGAGAAATGTAACTTTTAGGTAGTTAGCGGCACTTTGAATTCTTTGAGAAAATAAACTCCGAGGTATTCGTGATTGACAGCTCTCGTGGTAAGTTAACTGAGAGGCAGAAGCATTCTCGGGGAACCATATCATGCGGGCAACAAAGTGATACTTGTGGGCCGGCCAGTTATTGCCTAGAAGCTATTCCCATTAATTTATCAAATTGAGGTTCCTGGGGTGATTATGGGATAGGTTTTCGGTCGCAAGTGCAAATTGAATTTATGGCGCCATTTGACAAGCATTCTACGCCCCTCCCCACCCACCCTCCACTCTCTTTCTAAAAAACATTCTTAAAAATCAAATAATACATTAAACATAATTAATGAAACAAGATTAATGCTTGACAAGATTGATTAATTTAATAATAACATAATACAATATAATATAATATTAACAATTAATATAAGAGAAACTGCACTGCAGTTTCTCTGTGTACGCAGTTTCATTACAATGTCCTGAAGAAGCCCTTTTGGGAGAAAGCTTGTAATAACTTTTGTCATTCATTTCATTAGTCACCTGAGGTCAACCCGTACTACGGTACCTTAACTGTTTAAGCGGGGCGGGAATATTAGAGGGGAGCCGACCGGGGGACAGTGTTAGGAGAGGGGGCTGCCTGAGGGGCAGGAATATTAGAGGGCGCCGACCGGGGGGAAATACTAGGATATGGGGTGGTCTGGGGGGCGGTACCAGGAGAGGGGGCTGCCTATGGGGCAGGAATATTAGAGGGCGCCGACCGGGGGGAAATACTAGGATATGGGGCGGTCTGGGGGGCTGTACCAGGAGAGGGGGCTGCCTGTGGGGCGGAAATATTAGAGGGGGTCCACCGGGGGGCAGTACTAGGCAGCCAATAATAGTCAGCCAGGAGCCGAGCCAGTCATACACAAGTCAAGGCCTGTATCAGTAGCGTGGTAACGGGTAACGCGTCACTTGGTCACTAGGTCCTACTTCTTTTAATTCCTAAGAGAGTGGTCGTTGGGTCCAAGTAGATCTTGTGACAAAATAGTTCCTGCATCGTTAAGTCGGGCAAAATACAGTACAGTGTTTCATTTCTATTTACATCTGATTAATTCCAAAACTAAACTTTAGGCCTAACCTTTGATATTGACTCTCGTTTAATTGTTTTGGTTTGGATATCATGCTCCTACATTATAGCCTGCTCCTTTTTCTTTACGACACCACATTAATTAAGGTGGGCTTAAAAAACGCTTCCTTTTATTGTTTTGGTTTCCCCAACACGCCTCTGCAACCTGCTCCTTTTTACTAATCTGATCCTTTAAATGACAAGGGGCGACCTAACGCTCTTTGGAACCTAACGCGACTTCATATCTTTGTTTTGTACAGGTGCCAAAGAGCGTTAGAATTGAGTGATTAGTTCTCGAGATATTCCATAAAAGTGTGGGCCAGTTTCCCAGGAGCGCCTTCGCCTACCTGCCTACACAAAATATTAAATATTGAGGTAGAATGCGATTTGGGCTCATTTGCTTCACCTCAATAAACTATCTTGCATTCTTATGCACTCCCTCAATTTATTGTCTATCAGTTTAGATTGTTGATATACAAACCAGCCAATCACAGCAATTCAATACCAGCATTCTAAATACTGCACTCTCATTGGCAGTACAGACTGATAGAGTCATTAGCAAATTACAGTTACTTTGCAGTTTGCACTGACTTTGCGTTCTTTGCGCGGGAAGGGACCCCGTTAAGTGCAAAAAGAATATCTTGAAGTTTTGTTGCATAATCGGACAAGTTGAAGGATGAGTGTTCAAGTGGAAATTCTAATTCCGTAGTTCAGCAGTTCATATGAATTGAATACGTCAGTATATATATAAATTTAGAACTGTATAAAAAAATTAAAATTTTGAATTTAATTAATTAAAGTACTCGGTAGCACATTACACAGGCATTAAACAATGAAAAATAATTTATTAATTACCCAGGAAAGCCGTCGAAATAGTGCGGGTAGATGCATTCTTCTTACAATGTCACCCATCATAACAACCGGTTGCTTTGCTATGGTAAAGTAACACGACTAACACGATTCATAACATTGACTATTCGAAAGTGCATACTCAATATAGGCAGACGCAGACAGACAGACATTACGTTTATTATATTACGCTTATTACATAAAGCATTCAGTTAGACAGATAGATATGAAATTGAGGTAAGTGCAGGAATGCAAGGGAGTTTATTGAGGTGAAGCACATAAGCTAAAATCGCATTCTGCTCAACCTCAATATCTAATCTTATGTCCTGCCTACAGCAGCAATTTCATAGAAGTAGTGTTTGTTCATTAAAAATAATAATTCCAAACGACCAATGACAAAGGACCTACCTACAACCCCCTACCTACCTACTGTAATGCAATGACGCGGAACCATCAGTACTGCAGTACTGCAGTGAGTAGCCTACACCAATTCTGCAATTACTGAATTACAGTACAGCAGTATACTGTCAACTGTCAGACTGTACGGCACTGTAATCATTCATACCGGTACAGCTGTAGGCTGGTAGGACTATTTTGTATTTTACATGTACAGTCACCACATTCAGATATGCAGATATGTGTTTCTAAAAATCAGTAAATGGCTCAGAAAAAAATTAGGCCTACGACAGTACGACATATTTCAATCAGTCCACAGTCAGTAGGCTTATTTCATTTCAGCATTTTGCGTTTTGGCCCGTTTGTTGGGGCTCTAAAATTATGTTGGAAGTTAATTGTTAGTTAAGCCTGTTCACCTGTCAGCCTGTTCACATTAGGCCTAGGTACTGTATGGAACGACCGAATTTAAAATTTTGCCGCACCGGAACTGAACCGAATTTGAATAAAATTATATATACCGAATATTGAGAGATTTGACACTAAACTGCTGAACTGCTAAATTCAGAAAGTGCCAAAGTTGTAATATCATGAATAGGCCCATTAAACAGTTAAATACCGGTATTCAATTTTAATTTTTCCGTAAATGTTAAAAATTTCTCCGTACCGGAATTTAATGTTATAATTGCAATTTTGTTCCGTTTGAGTGTTAAAAATGTCATTACAAAAAAATATGTCGGCTAGTTGGATTTGAACACGGCAAACCTGCTGCTGCTCCTTTCCCACAATTGGTGATTGGTAAAGTCTGAAAGTGGCCGTTTGTTTTGGTTAGAAAAGCCTGCCTTTGTAACCTGCTCCTTTCCCTCAAACTGTCAAAAAAATGGTGAAATTAGGCCTAATTTGCCTGTTTGCACGTTTTGTATTTTTTAATACTCGTACCTGTATTTATATTTTATTATACTCAGCAGCTCAGACAGTCAGACTGTCAGATAGAGATAATGCTGTTATGTATAATAAAAATATTGGACGCGGATAAAAATACTGGACGCAAAACCCGCCTTGGCGAATTAATATCCCCCCTCAATGTTAAATGCTCAATTTAGGGAAAGGAGCAGGTTACAGTGGCACGTTATTTTAACCAAAACGATAAACTAAACTCAATAGAACAGGTTACAGTTTCATTTTTGTGAGAAATCATCTGTTATTTGCGTCTAATTTCTTATTGCGTCCAGTCCCCTTGTCCCCCCCTATCTGCGCTGCACAGGTTGCAAGTAAAGCAGTAATTGAACCCTAACCCTAAGGAAGCATGAGGCTCTAATCTAAATTACTGCTACGTCAAAATTATTATAATGGAAAGTGACAGAATTGATTCCCTTGAATCGGATTCTACCTCCCTACGTAATTTCCAACAGTCCAAACTCCCAACGTACACCTGTACTCCAAAAGTTGATTATATAAAATGTTGAATTCAAAGAAAAAGTTGAAATTTCAACTCAGTTGAACAAAACAGAACTTCTCCCCGACCCGAACTTGGACCTTTATACTGTACTCGCTCCTCTTTGTCTTCCTCGCCATCCTCCACATCAGCTGCTGCCATCACCCTGAATGAGCGGATTATAGCTGTACGTTGTTCTTATTCCCCTTCGCTGCGGTTGTGCTCTGGAGGCGCCGATTGAAATATTTTTTCATCAGCGCATTTGACACGCCTCTGGCAGTCTGGAGTAGTTTGTTGCAGCTCAGAGTCCGAGTAGGCCCCTACAGGCTACAGCCCTACACGTGGAATTTACTTAAAGGTACCAGTACGCAGTACCGTACTAGCCATGCTACTATTTTCTATTTATAGGTACTGCTGTACTGTAACTCTAAATATAATTTTTATCAGAATACTTCTTTGTTGAGAAAAAAAAAACAATTAAGACATCATTGATAATTAGAAACATTTTTTTTAAAACCCTAATTATAGGAATAAATCACATGCCAGCATGCGTTAGGTGATTTGGGTGTATTCAAAGTGCCACATCTTTAAAATGAAAAAACTGTAACAGAAATAAATAGATTTCAGTTTTGAATTCAGCATAAAATTCTGCATCAGAATAAATTTTTTTTAAGAAAACAATTTAGAAAAAATTATGATTTTTGCCCTACGGGTGCCCTTTAAGTTGTTTCGTGTATTGGTCAGTACGACTAGTTAGTTTGGTCTAAGTTAGGCCTACATTGTTAAACTGCGGAAAGTACTTTTGTTATTTCGCTACTGGTAACGTGTTTTGTTATTCCATATTCTACAGAATCTTTCAGTTATGGGTTTATCGATTTCGAATTTATTTAACCGTTTTTTTGGGAAAAAACTAATGCGCATATTGATGGTAGGATTGGACGCCGCCGGTAAAACAACTATCCTGTACAAACTGAAGCTGGGCGAGATAGTCACGACTATTCCAACGATAGGATTCAATGTAGAGACGGTGGAGTACAAGAACATTTCCTTTACGGTGTGGGACGTGGGTGGCCAGGATAAAATCCGACCGCTCTGGAGGCATTACTTCCAGAACACGCAGGGATTAATATTCGTAGTCGACAGCAATGACAGGGAGAGAATAGTGGAAGCTCGTGAAGAGTTGGAGAAGATGTTGCAGGAAGATGAGTTACGGGACGCGATTCTCTTGGTGTTCGCGAATAAACAAGATTTACCGAACGCAATGAACGCTTCCGAACTCACGGATAAACTTGGGCTCACCTCCCTACACGGCCGTAAGTGGTACATACAGGCGACCTGCGCCACCCAAGGCGATGGCCTTTACGAAGGACTAGATTGGCTGTCTCAAGAGCTCTCCAAGTAATATGTTGGACCGGTATATATATGTTTTATATTCGCGTATATATTCGGTGTAAGGTTTTCTGGGTATATTGATATAGACTGTTTATATTTATTTATTTTCAATTTTACCATTGGTATATATTATATATATATATATTTATCATAACTATGTTGCTGCGATATATATACCACCATTCGAGTGTATATCATCACTACCGGGTTATGCTTTATATGTATATAAATGTGTTCCGTCCAGTGCTGTATACCACGTAGACACATGCAAAACTCACGGAACTTAATTTGTTGGTATATAAAGTTTTCAGTTGTTTTAGGATTGTTTCACTCAGTTAGTAAATCTGTATTGCTGAAACAGTTTGTCAGACACGTAAATATTTTTACTTAAATTACTACGTTTTGCATTCACTAAGTGGAATAAAGAATCCGGTTTCAGTTGCAGTACCTACCCTTTGTTGTAGTGAATATAGTGTTTTGACTTATTGACTGGGAGGAATACGAATAAAGGCCTTAGAAATTGGCTCTGTGGTTTAATTGGAATGTTTCAGTACTTGGATTCTATTTTATAAAATAGATTGTTTTCGTATTAACGGAGTGTGAATATGTATTTTGGTGTTGAATAATCCCTTAATGGTGAAAGATCACAGGTCTTGGCAAGCTCAATTCCACATGGTGTGTATTGATTTAATTTATATGTGTGACTTAGTAAAACATAGGTATTGAGTTCTTTCAGTATCTATTCCCACCTGGTGTATCATTTTAGAAGGAATAATTGATTTTAAAATATACGTCGGATTACAGACTTTATTTTAAAACGTATCAGAAAAAAAGCTTGTCATAAAAAGTTTGAGTTGACCGCAATTCAGATATTTCAACCTGGTGTATTGTAGTGTTTTATAGGGATCCCTTTTCGGGAGTTCCGGGATCGGGATTATCACTCTCGGGATCCCGTTTTTTGGAATCGGGGTTGAATTTTTGTATTTCCTTAAAGTTATTAGTATATGTGGCGGGTTTTGCGCAACACTCACTTTATCTTACACTTCTGAAATATTAGTAAGATAAAGTTATATTAAAATTATTTTGCAATTGATTACTGGGTGGTTTACTGACATAAAATTCGATATAATCAAAACATTTCCGTTCTGCTGGAACTATTTATCAGTTATTCAAGAAATTTACTTCACTATTTATACTTCGACATCCCGTTTCAAAAAAAGACGGGATCGCGACCGGGATTGTTATTTTTGGCGGGATCCTGGTTTTTCGGGATCGGGATCCCGTTTAAACACTGTTAGTATATACAGTTAAACACTGTTAGTATATACAGTTAAACACTGTTAGTGTATACAGTTAAACACTGTTAGTGTATACAGTTAAACACTGTTAGTATATACAGTTAAACACTGTTAGTGTATACAGTTAAACACTGTTAGTGTATACAGTTAAACACTGTTAGTGTATACAGTCAAACACTGTTAGTGTATACAGTTAAACACTGTTAGTGTATACAGTTAAACACTGTTAGTATATACAGTTAAACACTGTTAGTGTATACAGTTAAACACTGTTAGTGTATACAGTTAAACACTGTTAGTGTATACAGTTAAACACTGTTAGTGTATACAGTTAAACACTGTTAGTGTATACAGTTAAACACTGTTAGTGTATACAGTTAAACACTGTTAGTATATACAGTTAAACACTGTTAGTGTATACAGTTAAACACTGTTAGTGTATACAGTTAAACACTGTTAGTGTATACAGTTAAACACTGTTAGTGTATACAGTTAAACACTGTTAGTGTATACAGTTAAACACTGTTAGTGTATACAGTTAAACACTGTTAGTGTATACAGTTAAACACTGTTAGTGTATACAGTTAAACACTGTTAGTATATACAGTTAAACACTGTTAGTGTATACAGTTAAACACTGTTAGTGTATACAGTTAAACACTGTTAGTGTATACAGTTAAACACTGTTAGTGTATACAGTTAAACACTGTTAGTGTATACAGTTAAACACTGTTAGTGTATACAGTTAAACACTGTTAGTGTATACAGTTAAACACTGTTAGTGTATTCAGTTAAACACTGTTAGTGTATACAGTTAAACACTGTTAGTGTATACAGTTAAACACTGTTAGTGTATACAGTTAAACACTGTTAGTATATACAGTTAAACACTGTTAGTGTATACAGTTAAACACTGTTAGTGTATACAGTTAAACACTGTTAGTGTATACAGTTAAACACTGTTAGTGTATACAGTTAAACACTGTTAGTGTATACAGTTAAACACTGTTAGTGTATACAGTTAAACACTGTTAGTGTATACAGTTAAACACTGTTAGTGTATACAGTTAAACACTGTTAGTGTATACAGTTAAACAATGTTAGTATATACAGTTAAACACTGTTAGTGTATACAGTTAAACACTGTTAGTGTATACAGTTAAACACTGTTAGTGTATACAGTTAAACACTGTTAGTGTATACAGTTAAACAATGTTAGTATATACAGTTAAACACTGTTAGTGTATACAGTTAAACACTGTTAGTGTATACAGTTAAACACTGTTAGTGTATACAGTTAAACACTGTTAGTGTATACAGTTAAACAATGTTAGTATATACAGTTAAACACTGTTAGTGTATACAGTTAAACAATGTTAGTATATACAGTTAAACACTGTTAGTGTATACAGTTAAACACTGTTAGTGTATACCTTTAAACATTGTTTGTACTCGTTGTGATTTTACCACTCCCTTCGCTCGTACTTTAGACCTGCTTACTCACTCTTGCAAAATGCAAAATATTCATTAACAGCGACTAAGGGAGAGTACAGAGTCTTTCATTGAAAGACTAGTTTTATCGAATAACATTAACTATTAAAGCTGCGATTTGTTTCAAAGTATAAATTAATGATATATTACGTGATTTTGTACTTCAGGGCGTTGTATGAATCTCCTGAAAGTGGTAAAAAATCACCTTTAACCCGGGAGAAGCGAAGTAACCCGGGAGTATACTGTACGGTTTAATTGAGACATTTTTCCCACACCTAAGTACGTGTTCGTCGGTTACCTTATTTAGTGATCAATTAAACTTTTTGTAAAGTTTAATAACAGGCCAATAATGGGTCGGTTAAGTTAACAGATAAAGTGAATTGTGCCTACCTAATAGCTGATAACCAAAAGTGTAGTCAAAACGCTTGAGTCGGCACTTAGTCAGAATCGTTTTATAGTAACTCATTAAAGTTTTTACCAAGTCAGAATTGGTTTCAGATAATTTTCCCTCCAAGTACAATTTACTTTCACAAAACTCGTGAGGTTTTACTCAATAGGGGGCGTATTAAAATCATCTTCACCAATTTAAGGATTAAGGGGGTGGGGGGTATACCCAACCCCTTACTCCTGGGTATATCGACTTTATTTTTTGGACATAAATTAAATTAATTGCATTCTGGTTAACAATACGTCGACGCAAATAACAGCAGAGCTGATTGCGATTAAAAAGGAAACACTAATCTCAGCAATTGACTATCGTTTATTGTTTTGGTTAGAATAACATGCCACTGTAACTTGCCCCAACCCTAACCCCTGATGGGTTATTTAACATTGTAAATTCACTTACGAAATGAGAGATTTTATATCTATTGTTTGCATTCATCTATTTTCAACCTCGATTTATTGGTTCAAAAATGAGAGCTAGTTAGATTTGTTGTCAGCCTTCGGCTCTGTGCAGGAAGTCGCATTACCTTTGCGTCCCAAAGTCCCGATAAATGGGAAAGTAGCATTTTTTTTATAAAAGCATTTATATGGGGAAGACAGAAGGATCTTGTAGTAATGGTATTAATCTGCAAACGGGCCTGTTTCCATTTAGAAAGTGCAATGTTTTATATGAAAGGTTCTCAAGTTAAATTATTGCTAATAGGTGTTCGAGGTTATGTTAAGTTTACCATTAGGAATGCATTGATAAAACAAAAAATCCAAAAATCATTGCATATGATTTATTTCAGACAAAGATAGGGAACGAAGAAAACTGAACTAACATCTCAAAAAGTTGGAACGTTTTTTTTGCCTGGAACTTTAACATCGTTTTTTTTTCAGAATAACATTTTTATAAATATAAAAATAATTAATTCCCTACATTATTTCTGACGGTACGATATCCTGTAACACCTAAATCTAAGTGTACAGCAATATGTATTGCTATACGTAGAGATAGTTATAGCTTGTCATTTCACTGAGACAGAACAGGATCACCATTACCAACAGCTGGTTTCTCTGTTAGCAATATTGTAACATTGTAAGTGACTGGGGTTTTCTTGATCGGTGATTTCATTTCTGACTTCAGTGTTGATGTTTCGTGGTACCCAAACTGTCGGCTGTCGGCTGTCTGTCACTGTCTATTGTCTGTCTATAGATCAAAATATAATAAAGAACACCAGGTGCTAGTGCTAAAAATTTTAAGGTGTTTTCCAGGACGTGAGGTAATGATGTCAGTTTCCATATTTGATGGATTCCTGGAATTCTGTGTGACCTTCAGTTTATCTGACTGTCTATCAATTCAACTATTCTTCTGTTTTTCCGTCCAAATATAATAAAGCATAGAATATAGCTAATATTTTCATGTGGGGGTTTTGTAGACGGTGATTTCATTTATGACGTCAGTGTTAATGATTGGTAAAATCTAGACTGTCCATGTGACTGTCAGTCTTTCTGTCGTCTTACATTTCGTTTGGGATGATGGCAGACAAAGAAACAGCGATAACTCGAGAACTAAAATATATCTCGCTAAGCATTTTTCAGATTTGAAATCCTCATTAAATTCTGCCTTGGACGAAATAAAAAAACAAAAAGATGATATTTTGACCCGAATTGGGAGTACAGACAATCTTAATAAGTTTGAGTAATGAGTAATATTTTGAGAAAATTTCTATACAAAACATTTTTATTCTTAAATTGTTACTTTTTCGCTTGAATATACCCCAAGATCGGGAGAAAAAGTTGCACTTTTTCCCCTCTAGGGAAAAAAAGTATCCCATAGGACTGCATTGATTCGACTTTATTCCCGGCGACAAAAGTTAAAATGAAATAAATTTTGGTGGAATTTCTTAAATTTTATCATCCGTGTTGAAAGACCATCGGAATAGAAAAGGTTTGCACATAATCTTGGGCAACATCCGTTCACACACTCAAAAGTTATTGCAACTTTAGTGTCTGCAAGGCGAACTCCAAAACGGAACTCAATATGCAATATTGGTTGATGTATTTAAGCGGCTCTCTAGTTACGTAATAAATATTCGAGAACATTAAATCATTTAACATTGAGTAAGGCAGCATCGGGAGTTGAAAAGTACAGTAATTAGAATAGCGGTAACTATGGAAGCAATATAGGAAAATACTATTAGTTCACTTTATTATGTAACACTACATCGGTCTATAATTTTATTTATGATTGGGCAACAAAAAGTACCAATTTAAGAATAAAATTACCTATTACAAAGGAAAAAATTAAAACATGTTTTTTCAATATTCTCTCAACCCTTTATTATTATCCTCGCTGATGCTCGGTAAATAAAATGCCTCGAGATTAGTGAAAACAGTTCTACTTTTGTTTCCATGTTATAAATAATTATTTTTCTTTTTTTGCTTAAAAATATTTTTTTCATTTTCCTTTTTTTTTAATTTTTGCTTTTTTTTTTAAGAAAAATATATTTTTTTCATTTTCTTGTTTTGTATTATTTTTTCCCCTTTTTTTACGAAAAATATTTTGAATTCAAAAAAGGAAAAATAAATATTTATGACATGAAAAAGTAGAACTTTTTTTCACTATTCTCGAAGCATTGAAAAATAATGTTCGAAAATTGATTGGTCTTATGCTGTTTGCTACCAAGGATGTTGTGTTCCTGGTTCACAATTGTAATTTTCGTCTGTCAGAAAGATGGTGTCGCTATGGGGTCTCCATTGGGCCCCATACTAGCCAACATCTTTCTGTCACAGTTCGACGGGAGGATCGCAGCGGGCACCAAGCTTAGTGATAGGTACGTCGATGACTATTTAGCGTTGGCAGTAACGACCCCACTGAGAGGCTGAGAGATGTCAATGACCTCCATCCTCTAATCTCAAGTTTACCCTTGACATGTAGGTTGTCACTCGGGTTGACTATGCACTTTCAATGGCGTGGTATCGCAAGCATACAGATACTGGGTTCGTTCTCAATGCCTACTGCGTGTGCCCCTGAGTCTTACAAAGGCGGTGTAGTTCGTGGTATATTCCATCTCATCTTTAACGCACGTAAGGGCGTAAGGGTGGGGATGGTTCCCAACTCTATACCGCGCTATTGGGCATGCTAAGAATATTCTTAGCAATAACCAATATACTGATGCTGTGGTCGAGCATGAGCTATCATCCGCAGTTCAAGCCGCTAGGGGGCGTGCAAGTAGTGGTTCTGGGGGCGAGGCACCAACAGCTGTCCCCACCGAGGCCATTGACCCGGTCGACCAGGCAGCTGCTGATGATTCAAAGCCCATTAAGTTCGAGTACCGAGGTCGGGAAACTGATCTGTTTGTTCGAAAGTTGCGTGGTCTTATACCCAGGTCTTGCACACGACCAGTTCGGTTCGTTTTCACTATATCTAAACTGAGCCAGTCACTCCCATCTCTAAAACATCCCGTCCCGGATATCCTTGCATTTACTTTTTCTCTTGTCCCTCTTGTAACGGGGATTTTGTTGGACACACCATCCATCACTTGTTTAAACGCGTTAGACAACACCAGGATGGGACAGCCAAGGATGGGAGCGAACAAGGTAAGACTGTGCACAACTACATCATGAAGCACCGCCGCGAGCCCAATACGCGTTGGCTGACTACTCTTTGAAATGTATTGCATTCAAACACTCAAGCCCGTTATCAACAAGCAGAAACGTGATTGGCGCATGTTTGGGGTGCTGCTTCCCAGACAGAGGTTAGTTTCCTACCTTACAGACATCTTCGTTTCAATACCCCTTCCGTCTCCCTTTCTGAATTTTTCTCTACATTTCCTGGCTTGGCCTCCTGAGAATGCCTTCAGCTGCTGGACGAAAGTCCCGCGAAACCTGCCGATCATCAGGCTGCTGTGGCTGTCAGCTGATCACTGATTGCATGCAACGTCTAGGTCTTGTTGCTTTTTAGTTTTTTACATACCTTTGGTTCTAACACACCTACCGGTAAGGTTTTTTATTTAACGTGCGTGATAAATAAATAAATATAATTCGTAATTATTGGATATTGAGTTCCGTTTTAGAGTAAGTCTTGCAGATACTAAAGTTGCAATCACTTTGAAGTATGTAAATGGATTTTGCTCAAGTTACGTGCAAACCTTTACTTCGATGCTTTTTCAACACATGTAATAAAATATTAATATGGAGTAATAAAAGGGATATGTAATAAAAGGAATTCCACCAAAAATATGTTATTTTACTTTTTTTCGCTGGAAAAAAACGTAAAATCAATGCAATCCTATTGATTACTTTTTTCCCATATGAAGTACTCCCTTTCTTCCGATTTTGAGGTATATTATAATATATTCGAGCGAAAAAGTAACAATAATAAATAAATAATAATAATAAATAACAATAAAAATATTTTCACCCCGTAAAAGGGAAAGGTCTTTAACGCCGGCAAACAGGCTTTGACGTTGATGACATGCGCGGCAGACGGGCACCGCGCGGCAGACGGGCACCGCCCGTCACCGTTCTATGATTTGCTATAGTGATTTGTTATGGCGCCGGTTTTCAATGCAGTACATTCCCTTATAGCCGGCAGACATGCAGGCCATATCTAAGTGTATAATTAGCATATGACGCATCACCTTCAGCTGATTTAGCATCTGAGTTTATACTGTTTATTGGGTTATAACGAAGAAAGTTAGAACGATATTTGTCACAATAATAACTAATTAAGGTAAAATTTTGATTTTTTTAGATTTTAATTTCCAGGGTTTTGACAAATTTTCTAAAATATTTTT
>JAUCBJ010004324.1:0-17777 GCA_032718475.1 Nemertoderma westbladi | reverse complement strand
AGTCTTGGGTCTGTCGTCCGGTCCCTGTAAGTGGGGTATTAATAAATGGTTCCACAGCCCTTGGCTCCTCATAAATACTCGAGCCAGCCTCGCTCCCTGACAGCCCCATCTGCGCCAGTTCTAGTCGGCGCTTCTGTTTCGTCTGATACTGCATAAGCCCCCTTAGCCGGGCATGCATACCATCCCGAACACGTTTTCTCTCACTCTCTCTCTCTCTATCCTCTCGTGAACTCTGATCGGCTAACTCTGCCTCTCTCGCAACTCTCTTAAGTCGGCTCTCCTCACGTTCTCTCCGCTCATTATCCGCCCTCACCTCACGCTCTTTACGTTCCGCCTCACTCGCCGCCTTGCGCTCTTCTTGCTCCTTCCTTTCCATCCTTCCTATTTCCTCGCACTCCCTAAAGCTTCTCGCGGCCCTCTCGGCTAGGGTGTAGTGAAAAATGCAAATTTTATCTAAACTCTTAGCAACTTTCAGGAATGATGAGGATCGGGGAGTAGTTAAAAAATGTGAAATATTAACTCGATCTGAAAAGTGGAACATGTGACACCAGTGACGTCATTTTTGGAAGATAAAATGTAATATTTGACAAATTTCATCAAAATGTGGGGTACTTGTCTGAATTCTGCATGCTTATATTCACAGCAACTGGGCACAATAATGATATTATTAGAAGTGTCTTAAGTTGATATGAGGTCAATACCAAATAATCTGAGATGCATTATTGTTTTAATCTGGTTGCTATGGAAACGCAAGAGCAACAATTTCAAAGAATATTACTCCATATGCTGTAATTGGAATTAAGGGCATAGATGTGTTTGATATTGTTTTTATGGACCAAATGTAAATTATGCAGATAATCACCAAAAATGAGCTTCAGATTAGCCTGTTTATTATAACATAACTTTCATAGGTAAACAAAATTACTGTAAACTTTTACTTGTAAACACATAATGTTTGATAACCACATATAACACAGATAAGCAGTTAACAAAGTGTTTGAAATGTCAACCTCAGTGAAATCTACTGTAAACTTGTGATGTAACCTCTGGATGTATTGAGAACCAAATACTGTATAACACAGATAACCAGGCCACAAACTGTATAAAATGACAACCTCACTGAAATCTACCATGTAATAGCAACAGCCAACTCTGTCAAAATACCAAAGTCAATAAGATCACAAACTAAAGTCCTTCTTCGTGTTGAATTTGGATCGCTGTTCTCGTCCTGCCATCCTTGAATGAATCAGATTGTCACGTGCAGTAGAACCAATAACTTCCATTGACACTGTTGAAACCACTCGGATCAACCTCTCAACCCCTTGGGTATGGCATGGATAGCGAAAGATCAAACCACTTGTGCAGTCAAGGAATGAATGCAAGTCTACATCAGGCACATCTCTTAGAACAGGAGGGGGTGTGACCATCAATGAAGAGTCAAACCAATTGATCAGTTCATAGTAATCAGTTGCATTAAAGTTTATGTTGGATGGAGTGTGAAATTCCCTCACAACTCCGGATGGGTAATGCTATATTTGGTAAAATTACTGCGTGCTTTCAAAATGCGGCGTACACCCAGCTCACGGATCATTCTACGCTTATCATTAATCATGGCAAATAGTATATTCTCAGGATGTGCAGCATATGCATTACGTTTGATAACAGGATCAATGATGGCCTTTATGTCGTCTTCAAGGTGTCTTGTCCAGGAAACAAGCGAGAAGAAGTTGTTTGAAGCATCTTGGAGACAGCTTTTCTGCTTTATTTGAAACCAAAGGGGTGAATAGACACTAATAATGTATGATGTAAGCAGCTTGAGTTCCTTACTTGGCTGAAGAGTACTGACATAGAGGCGACAGACTCGGTTAGCTGTGGTCAGCCATCGGGAATGTGATAATCGTCCTGGGTCGAGACTTGCAACATGATCTGGGCATTTGCCTTCAATGATTGCCTGCGTGATCATATATAAATACTTTTGATCAGTGCTGAGAGTAACAATAGCATCTTCATCCAAGAGTTTGAAATTCTGAGAGTGAATTGGGACAAAATCAATAATCTCAAGGGTTGTTAGTGCTAGGCAATGAGTTGATACGTTTGCCAATAACCCCTTTGTAGGCTGTAGGACCTGATGTTTCACCATCCAGCTTGATGAATATGTGACGCAATGGCAACTCATTCAGGTGAAGCAGACAAATTGACCACTGAAGTGGCTGCTTGACTACCTCTTCTAGTTGTCGAATTATACCAGCCAGATGGCCAACATTGACATTAGTGCCATCGCAGCCAACTACCTTAAGATCATTCAATGCAATATCTTTGTCTTCAAGCTTTAGAAGAATCGAATTCAGAATGTCTTTAGAACAACCAGATTTTGGACTGACATGGCCAATGTATTTGCCTTCGGGTTCTTGAACAATCACAAAATGGTCCTGGATAACAGCGATGCACATGGCCCGTTTTACTATCCCTTTCCAACGTTTGGTCCTTTTTGCCATCGAAGTAGAGTCCCGATATTGAATGACAATTGTTTTCCATTATGACATCCATCCTCAGTCTTTTACGACTTCGACGAATTTTGTGGTGGTCAATCACTTGTTTGGTATTAAATCCTGGCATCGTATCCTGCAGCGCAATGTAGCAGTAGCAATGGCAGCAGCAACTCTATCAGACACCCCATATCTGTCTGCTTCACGTGATACAGTAGGCAGTTTCATACGATTTTGAACAGATCCTACCTTACTGGATGATGTTTCTGGCACATAAATATCACTGCAAGGTGAATTTGATACTTCGACTGGCAGTTGGCCAATATCTTCAGGTTCCATGTCAAGATCAATGCCAGCTTCCTTTTGAATACGCTCTTTCTCCTTAGTCATCTGTTGCTGTTTGTCAGATTCTCTCCTTTCCTTCTTCCTGGCTTTAATGGCCGCAATTCCATCTATCCCTCCAATATACATTATTCTTTAACTTTGTTGATCGCCCACAAAGTCTACTTCTTCAGCACATAGGTCCTTGTATGATATGATGTCAAAAAGTTAATTGAAATTAACCTTGAATTCCGCAACTCTTGCTATGTAGAATGGCTTACCTTGTCAAGCAGGTGCTACTGTCTCAATCTTTACCCGTAACTCATGCCATTCATGCAATATCTTCTTTACCACTCCTTCAAATGAAATCACTTGAATTGTTGCTCTTTCATAGACTCTAAGTAAATCTGTAGCTACAATCTCAGCCATTTTACGCAATCCCAGTTCCTGTTTACATCCACTGTTGACCTTGTGGTCTCGTTTCACAAGTTGGCAGAATCGCAATATATCACCAAGTGTTGGCAGTTGATTCTCAGGCAGCTCACATCTGTTTCCATATATTCGGTTATCAGATTGCCTGGTGCTCTTTGCCGCCATGATCTATGAATATTACTGCATAAAATTATTCTAAAATGCAAATACTACAGTACATAAAGTACAGTAGGCCTACATTAAGTACAGTACATAAAGTGCAGTACTTAAAGTAAAACAAAAACTTAACTTAAAAAACGTACAGTACATAAAATACAAAAGTACTGTACATAAAGTACTGTAGATAGAGTTCAATAGTTCAAGTAAAACTGCAGGAGGTACGTCTGACATTACAGTAATCTTCAACATAATTAGGAAGAATAGGAACAGATTAGGAGTAGTATTATGGTTAGATAAACTACCGAAACCGTAACGTTTGCCAGTAAGCCTACTGAATTGAACCTTATGTAAAATAATATAGCTACAGGCTAACAATATAATACATTCTAGAATATTGCATTGCTATAGCTACCAGCCTAAACAAAACATTAGTAACTTGGCACATAGTCGCCCACTTAATAATATCAAACACACCTACGCCCATCCTTCCAACTAGAGTACAGTATAATAATTGAGTATTATATTTCGAATTTCTTGCTCTAGTGTTTCCATAGCAACCAGATTAAAACATTATGCATCACAAATTATTTAGTATTGACCTCATAGCAACTTAAGCCACTTCTAATAACTTTTCTGTGCTCTGTTGCTGTCATGCCGAATTCACATTTTGTCCCTCAAATTTTGATGAAATTTGTCAAAAATTATATTTTATCTGCCAAAAATTACGTCACTGGTGTCACATGTTCCACTTTTCAGAACGATTTAATATTGTACATTTTTTTACTACTCCCTGAACCTCATCATCCCTGAAAGTTGCTAAGTGTTTAGATAAAATTTGATTTTTCACTACACCCTACTCTCGGCCCTCTCTTTGTTCTCTCTAACCAGTTCTTTCTCCTTCTCTATTAACGCACTCTCTTCCTCTAACTGTCTCTCTAATTCTCTCTGGTCTAGCGCCGCCAGATCAAGTTGGCACGCCAGATCTATTTTCTGCACCCGTCTTCCTTTTGCGGAGGATGTAGCAGACTTATCGGTTACGACGGACTCCCTCCACCTTCCCGTCCCACTATCTTCCCCCCCCCCCTCCCGGAACTTTCTCGGACCGACGAGACCGAATCCTCGGGGTTAACCTTGGATTCGCCCTCCTCCGGTCTCCTCCAACCCACTAATTTTACTCCACGGGCATCGACTAAGTATGGCCCTATGTACACTACACTAGGCTCCATACCCCTACATTCCCATAGTTGAAACAGTTCGCTGGCAACCCCTCTCGCTCTCTCGCTGGCTAGTTCTCCCTGCCCAAAACGCATTAAATAATCGAAATGCCTGTTCGACTCACCCAGCCGCTTTTCCAACTTCACCTGGTCTACCTTGGCCCCTCCTTTGGCTTCTTTCAGTTGCTTCCGGGTCGCGTTGTAGGCTCGCCGGAGCCGGTCGCTGACTCCGATGTCCTCGTCGCCGACATCTCCTCTATCCCTCCGGGTCCGGCGTCGTACCGGCGGCCCCACCATCGCCGTTCCAGTGGGCCGCCCGTCGCCCTCGGCCTGTGGCTGGCCGGCGACATCGGCACGTCGACCGCCGTCGTGTGTCGACTCGTCTCTCTCTCCTCCCGACTCGCCTTCTAGTTGTAGACGGCCCCCCTCATCTTGGATTGCCAGATCGCCCGTTATTGATGGGTCCGGCGTCGTGGGTCGGTACCGTCGCGTCGCGGCCTTGCGGATCGTTAAGTCGCCGTCCGGGGTCCGCGGCGGTGTTGTCTCTCCTTCTCGACTCTTCTTTACTTTACTTTACCTAGATTGGTGGCTGGCAGTCACAGCTTTGGGTTTTGGAGTTCTAATCACTAGGGCAGCTGCTCGGATCTTAACACTGTGACAGGATCCACCGAGGATCCCGATTTATCCGGTTATCTTAACTACGCGTCCCCGCCGTGTGTATGTGAAAAGATCGCTTGAGAGTTCTGATGTTGTTAATTCTCCAATATATGTATAATACAAACGTTAAAATGGATAAAGTGTAGACACAGTCAGATGATAATTGATTAACTAAAGTAAAGTGAATGATGGCGGCAGTAGACGGTGTTAAGAGTTACCGTACTACCCTAACTGAACTGACTAACTGATGAGTGAATGAATAACACGGTTACTGGTAATATATTGCACCGGTTGGCCATGTTGTGTTACTCAGTCGATGCTTGCCCCCCATTGGCTGATAACTTAATTGTCGCCCTCTCACCTCCCTGGGAGTGTTTCCCCTTGCTGCTGTCATCCCCCTCTCTCGGAGGTGTAGTAACCTCTGACCCCCGCTGTGTGTGTTCCCCTTGGGCCTGTTGTCCCCGTTTATTGGGGTGACACGAGGTTGATTGGTAATCAACCTCGTGCTCCCAATATTGCTTAAAGCCTACTTTTGTTGGGCTGGCTAGCGGAATTGAATACGCTAACACACCTTTATGAACTGAGTAAAAAAGTAACTTGAATAACTGCAATTATACTTGACCCCTTTATGAGCTGAGTAAAAAAAGTAACTTGAATAACTGCAATTATACTTGACACCTTTATGAATTGAGTAAAAAAGTAACTTGAATAACTGCAATTATACTTGACAACGTTAGGAACTGAGTAAAAAACGTAACTTCAATAACTGCAATTATACTTGACACCTTTATGAACTGAGTAAAAAACGTAACTTGAATAACTGCAATTATACTTGATACCTTTATGAACTGAGTAAAAGTAACTGGAAGTAAAGCAATTATACTTGACACCTTTATGAACTGAGTAGAAAAGCAATTTGAATAACTGCAATTATACTTGATACCTTTATGAACTGAGTAAAAGTAACTGGAAGTAAAGCAATTATAACTGACACCTTTATGAACTGAGTAGAAAAGCAATTTGAATAACTGCAATTATACTTGATACCTTTATGAACTGAGTAAAAGTAACTGGAAGTAAAGCAATTATACTTAACACCTTTATGAACTGAGTAAAAGTACCTGGAAACAAAGCAATTATACTTGACACCTTTATGAACTGAGTAAAAAAGTAACTTGAATAACTGCAATTATACTTGACCCCTTTATGAACTGAGTAAAAAACGTAACTTGAATAACTGCAATTATAAATTGACACCTTTATGAACTGAGTAAAAAACGTAACTTAAATAACTGCAATTATACTTGATACCTTTATGAACTGAGTTAAATTAACTGGAAGTAAAGCAATTATAACTGACACCTTTATGAACTGAGTAGAAAAGTAATTTGAATAACTGCAATTATACTTGATACCTTTATGAACTGAGTAAAAGTAACTGGAAGTAAAGCAATTATACTTGATACCTTTATGAACTGAGTAAAAGTAACTGGAAGTAAAGCAATTATACTTGACACCTTTATGAACTGAGTAAAAGTAACTGGAAGTAAAGCAATTATACTTGACACCTTTATGAACTGAGTAGAAAAGCAATTTGAATAACTGCAATTATACTTGATACCTTTATGAACTGAGTAAAAGTAACTGGAAGTAAAGCAATTATACTTGACACCTTTATGAACTGAGTAAAAGTAACTGGAAACAAAGCAATTATACTTGACACCTTTATGAACTGAGTAAAAAAGTAACTAGAATAACTGCAATTATACTTGACCCTTTTATGAACTGAGTAAAAAAAGTAACTCGAATAACTGCAATTATACTTGACACCTTTATGAACTGAGTAAAAAAAGTAACTTGAGTTGTAGAGAAAAAAAAACTTAGTGGGAAGTTAAAATAAAATTTTTATTTTATTAATAACTATACTCTTCTTTCCTTACACTTTCCTACTTTCCTTTTTCCTTACAGTATTGGAGAAATCAATTGCCGAGGGGCTGATGGAAATATGGTGGGAATTCCGTGAGTTGAGGCAGGAGTGGATGAAGGCATATACAGCGTCAGTGTCTCATTCCTTGGATTCGCCTCCCATTGAAGGCGTATCGGAATTGCCTGCGTCGACACTGGGGGAATTGGTCGCTTGGGAGTCCGCGTTAGAGGATAAGAAACTCACTATTCAGCAAGTATATAATGGTAGTAATGGTACACAATTCGTTATTATAAAATTAGGCATGGACTTGGGATCTAAATTTTAGACTTAATTCTAAAAATGTTAAGCCTTATAATTCTTACTTAGTCTTAAGTTTTGGTTTAACTGTTTGTGGTTAAAAATTTGCGGTTTAACTGGAGCCATGCAAGTTTTTACCCAAACCTCGAGGAGCGCCAACATCGCCTTTACATTTCCATCCGTCAAGGAGAGGCTCTCCAAACATGGTAAATTCGAGAAATCATCCGGATAAGTCCTCAAACCCAAGCATCACCCTGCATTGGGCATCGAACCATCAATGCTTTCCCTGGAACTGCCCTGTTCTGGACCTGCTCTTTAATGAGAGGATCTCCAAACTTGGTTCTGCGATCTATCCAGATCTCTACAAAGACTTCACCTCCTTACTGGACATTCCCTATCCTTTCACTGCCACCCAGTTGATCCTCCCCTGGGCCCAAGAGCGTGGTTTCTTCCGCATTATCTATGAACACATGGGGAACGAATTGTGCTGAGTGGAACCTACTGGTATCGGGCATATATCCTTTCACGAGTTGGGATGGGAACTTTAAGGAAGGTCGGTATAATCAATATTGGAACCTGTATAATGATAACTATTCCCATTATTACTTCAATGGTCAATTACTTCAATTACTTCAACTGGCCATTCATCCATCCGTCCATCCATTATTACCCCGTCCTTTTGTTCATTCAAACTTCCATCAGGATTTGCCGGATATATCTAGAGTAAAGAGTTCGGAAATTGCATGCATATGCAGCTTTCCTTTGGACAATGTCAGTATCTTCCTCTATTAGATTTTCAACCTCCTCCAGAACTACACTTGCTTTTAGGCCCTGTGAATACCATGTTTGACGCATTACTAAAGGTTTGACCAGGTGCTTTGGATTGGAGTAAATCATGTTTTTTAGATCGGGAGCAATATCGTGATGGCCAATTTAATGGCAATTCTTGCCACAAACTGTTGAAATCAGTTGACAAATTGAAATATCTATGTCCAGCAGACATAGCTGTCCGTGTCCAGCCTTTTATAGATGCCTTTGAGTCATTCAATTCTGTTGTGGCAACATGTGGTATTGAACTCTATGCAGGCTATAAGGAGAATCTAGAAAAATTCAAGGAATTGTACTTAAACTCAATATTGGTGTCACCCCAAAGTTACACGCTGTGTTTTACCATATTGGTCAGTTCTGCGAGCCTCTGGACCTGGGATTACGAAATTGGAATGAACGATCCTCGGAATCAGTTCACCACGATTTCAATGAGACATGGTTAAGTTTCAAAGTCAACGAGTCTTCTGATAAATATTAAAAAAAATTATTGTGTTGTGTGCAATTTTACAATGCCAAACATATTTAGAACCTAATAATAGAAGAACATACAGTCCAGCTCACCAACAGAGTGCCATCGGATCCGATCTGAACCGATCGGATCCAACAGCTTCAAACACTTTCAGACAAACTCCAACAGTCCAACAACTTCAAACAGATTCAGACAGTTTCAAACAGATTCAGACAGTTTCAAACAGATTCAGACAGTTTCAAACAGAATCAGACAGTTTCAAACAGATTCAGACAGTTTCAAACAGAATCAGACAACTTCCAACAACCTGTCAATCACTCCACCCACACTCAACCGCAACCCCAACTCTACTCCCATCTTCTTGCTCGCAGATAGAATGAAAGCGTTTGAAACTACTAAAGGAACTCCATTTATAAAGCCACAATAACGACAGAGTGGACTGGCCACTGCACTGGCGGCGCCCTTGAACATTCACACTGTAACTTAAGCCGACCTGAAGAAACAGCCCATTAGTGAGGTCTCTTTATTCCTGCCGCTATCTTTGAATAACACAATAGCAGAAAGCTAACCAGTGGTCTACCCCCAATACAAGAAAGACAAGTTGGCTACCATTGAAATGAATGGGGAATGGAATTTTGTGTTCACATACTAATGTTGCTTTGGGTTGGTCTAGAGCCATACAATAGAGCTTTACGGAAATACACTTCCAAAGAGCCAAGCAGTGGCGGTATAGGTCCAAAATGCCCATGTAGAATTTCTTCGAATAAGGCTCAATTTCTTTAAGTTACATTAATTAAAATACTGATAAATATATTTTGCTTTTCGCAGGAGGGACAGTATCCCCCTCTACAGTTAATATAGTGTACGTACATGTGTTAGTTATATCGTTGCGTTTATTTATATTTATACAGGTTTGGATATGATCTCTACTAGTTTGATTTTTGTTTTGTCAATTAATTAATTGTGCGGTTAATTTGTCAATCACAGCCTTAATTGGCTACATTGCTTATTGTATGAATGAATATAATTAGTTATTAAGACATTATTTTAATTAGTATCTGGTGTGATTAGGTCTACCTTTTACATAGTACGTAGTACATAGTAATAATATAGTACGTCAATGGCGGATATACTACTACTAAGTCGAGCGAACTCGGACAGTGGAAATGAGATCCTTCCAGGCTTCCCGATTCTCCATAGTTGTCGCAATTTCGTTTCTCCCAAGTTCAGAGATGGCGGATATACATTACATCATAATATGGCATGGCAGTGACGTGAAAACAAGGGCCTTTACATTCCCAATTCTCTATCTAACGTAGGGCCCCGTCCCTACGTCCACCCTCCCTTGTGAAGGGCTAGGGGGGACTTTCGACCCATCATTACTAAAGGGTAGTGATAACATTCAAAATAAGTTTTCCCATGTATACGTAATTTTATTCTTAAATAGGTACTTGTTTGTTCCTAAATTCTGCCTAAATGCTGCCTTACTCAATGTTAAATAATTTATTGTTCTCGAATATTTATTTCGTAACTAGGGAACCGCTTAACTACAAACCAATATTGGATATGGAGTTCCGTTTCGAAGTTCGCCTTGCAGAGACTAAAGTTGCAATAACTTTTGAGTGTGTGAATGTAATTTACTCAAATAGGGTAGGTGCGCGAAAAAATAGTTGGGCTAGAAGTATTACGTGCAAACCTGTTCTATTTCGATGCTCTTTCAATACAACTAATAAAATTAACCAAAAATATTTTTTTCACTCATTGTAATTATATTTACTGTTTGCTTAATCTGTTTGTGTTTATATCTGTTTATGTTCAGTATTATTTTAGTGCCCTACGTCAAAGAAACTAATATATTTATAGCATTATTTACATTTCTAATGAAATTAAGGAATTAAAAACGTGTTGGTGTTATTATATTCATTTATCGGAATTTATATTATAGGAATTTATTATTCTTTTATGCATTCTAGTTAATTAATTGATATAATTAACGACATAATTATGTAAATAAAAATTGTTAAATGAAACAAATCTTTGTTTCGGTTTATAATTGACAATAGCACACCCTCACAATCACTTCAAATTGAGAGTTAAAGTGATTTACATTTTGTTAATGAACTACGCTTTTGTAAGGCATTGGCAAATTCTAACAAAATCCGATGGCGTCAAACATCTTCAGACAACTTCAAACAGCTTCAGACAACTTCAGATAGCTTCCAACAACATCCAACAGAAATTTCAAACACTTTCAGACGGATTTCAGACAGATTCAGATGGGCTCCAACAGACTAAACTTGTTGGAAATATTTTCTCCAACAGAATCAAACAGTACTAAATCTCCGTAGGTTAGCATTGTGCTTGTTTGAAGCTGTCGGAGTGTGTTGGATCCGATCGGATCCGATGGCACTCTGTTGGTGAGCTGGACTGTATTTATTTATTTCACTAAATATTGGCCTATACATTTTGAATATGAAATAAATATAGATTATAACAATTATTCCTATGTGTTATCCATAACTCTTAATTAAAATTCAAATGTCGATTATACCTCGGTTCACAAAAAAAACCGATTTGATGTTTTTCAAAAAATTTCAAACAATATTAAATCAATTACAAATTTTTATTATCATGAACATAGATATATACCTCACATGTCTACATGCCAAGTTTAGTTCACCTCCTCTAAATACCTCTAGAATTATGACGTCATCTATTCAGTTTTTATTTTGTGAACAAAAAAACCAAAAAAAACCATGTGTTCACAAATAAAAAACTGAAGTTGTATATTAATCTTTTTTAAGGCAATTGTTCCTAAATAGTATATCGTCAATGCATTTATTTCACCATGAATGTATTTCAAAAAGGTTGGACACGCAGTAAATAATAAAACTTACGCACTTTCTAAAAAATTTCATACCAGATAAATTTAATGCTGAACATGAAGCCCTAAACTGGTATATCAAATTTAACAATCACAAATATATTGTAATAGTAATACCGGTATGCATATTATATTATGTAGAAATGAAACATTTCAGTTCAAGTACGGGTACAGTAACAATGAAAATGCAAATGTATGCATAGAATATAATAATAAATCAATATAATACTACAGTGTAGACCTAAATTAATTAAGGCACTACATATAAAATGACGAGACATTCTTTAAAATTTTCCGCTTTTCTATTATTAATTTCAGTTTAGTTTTTCTTTAAATATTTTCTGCTTTTCAGATATTATGTGCAGTTCATGCTGTTCAAACTTGTAGCCTTTCTTTCCAGTTGGAATGCCCTCCATTGGCCCATAGAGAATAAATTTGGTTTCGACAACCTCTACATCATCTTTCCGTGGTTCATATGTCTGGTTACCTATATACTTATAGAACTGTAGCTCAACCTGATTTGCAGGTTCTCCCTTTTCTATCCCAAAAGCCTTAAGCAACCTTTCAATATAAAAGTTTGCGTCAAAGTATACTGCATACTCAAAGTATACTGCACAAGGAATCAGCTAAGAGGCATATCCCCCAGAAATCCAAACGAAAACAGTATGTGACATGGCAAATCTCTGAGGTTACTTGTAAGAGAGAAGATCTTAAGATAGCCTACAAAGTTAAAACCGAACAACCAACAACTGAAAACATTAACAAGGTTGAGAAAGCTAAGGACGATCTTAAATTGGCCTACAACATCAGCCAGGAAAAGTACATACAGGATAAAACTGAAGCAATTACAACTGCTCACATACAGCAACAATCAAGACGTACCTGGAAAACTGTAAATGAGGTATCTGATCGGAAAAGTTGTGCAAATGGGCGCCTCAAAGCCGATAGTCCTGAAGAACGTGTTGGGAAGTGGAAAAATCACTTCAGCAACTTGCTTGGGCAGCCACCAAACATCGAGGTCAGCCCTACAAGGAAAATATATGACAAGACACTACCTATAGAAACAGGGGACTTCACACCTGCCGAACTCAAAAGAAGCATTAAAAGCATGTCCAATAATAAAGCGAGTGGATTAGATGAAATCCCAGCGGAGGTATGGAAAACTAGAGTGCTAAACAGACCATTATTGAATGTTTGCAACCGGATGTTAAAAGGGGAAAAGCCACCACCAATTTGGACTAAAGGTCAACTAAAGCCTCTCCCCAAGAAAGGAGACCTCGGCATACCAACAAACTATCGTGGGATCTGTCTGCTTGTGGTAGCTGCCAAAATATACAATAAAATGATTCTATATGGGATTAGGCCTCACATAGAGAAACTACTGCGTAAGAGCCAAAACGGATTTCGACCAAGTAGATCAACAATAGCTCAGATACTTGCACTGCGGAGACTGATTGAAGGAATTAAGTCAAAGAATCTCCCCGCAGTCATGACTTTTGTGGACTTCAAGAAGGCATTCGACTCCATCCATAGAGGTAAAATGCTTGAAATCCTAAGAGCTTATGGAATACCATAAGTAATTGTTGCTGGCATTGGATTGTTATATTGTGACACAGAAGCGCAGGTACTCTCACCAGATGGTGAAACTGAGTTTTTCTCAATCCTGGCTGGCGTACTGCAAGGTGACACATTAGCACCATTACTATTTGTAATTGTGCTGGATTGCGCAATGAGGACGGCCACAAAGGGTGAAGATCTGGGATTCACACTTCAAGAACGCAGAAGTAGTAGATATCCGGCAACTACAGTCACAGACACCGACTTTGCGGATGACATCGCCCTGCTCTCTAATATGCTAGCAGATAGATGCACAGCTTCTATTTGCGGATGACATCGCCCTGCTCTCTAATACGCTAGCAGATGCACAGCTTCTACTAAATAAAGTGGAGAGGGCTACTAAGGAGGTTGGATTGCATATAAATGCTACAAAGACCGAATTCATGACCTTTAATGTTGATGGGAACTTGACAACCATTGATAATAATCAACTAAGGAAGGTCGATGACTTCCAGTACCTTGGATCATGGATAGAGAGTAGCAAAAGGGACATAGAAGTTAGGAAAGCAAAGGCTTGGGTAGCTATATCAAAAATGGATACCATCTGGAAATCAGATCTCTCCAGGCACCTGAAGACTAAGTTCTTTCGAGCCACAGTGGAAAGTGTATTTTTATACGGGGGTGAGACCTGGACACTGACTAAATCACTTGAACAACGAATTGATGGTTGCTACACAATACTACTAAGGGCAGCCCTAAACATCAGCTGGAGACAACACATGACAAACGCCGAGCTTTATGGTACAATACCACCTGTATCAACCACCCTCCGTGAACGCAGATTAAGATTCAGTGGGCACTGCTGGCGAAGTAAAGACGAGGTCATACCAGATCTACTTATCTGGCAACCAACTCATGGAAAGCGTAGTCATGGACGACCGGCCAAAACATATATAGATCAACTTGAAAGGGATACTGAACTTGGGAGAAACGAAATTGCGACAACTATGGAGAATCGGGAAGCCTGGAAGGATCTCATTTCCACTGTCCGAGTTCGCTCGACCTAGTAGTAGTATACTGCATAGTGCTTTCCAATTTCAAAATCATGGATATTCAATGGTGTTGAGGTAGAGGCTTCACTGGGTGAACTTTCGGTGACTAACATTTTGACTGAGATCTTTTTATCTTTCTTCGTTTGCTGCGCTTTCTTCTTGATTAATTTACTTGCCGCTAACTTGGCCTTCTTTTGTTGCTGGGCATTCTTCTTTAATAATTTGTTCTTCTGAATTTCTAAGAATTCATTTGTGCTGATCATCTCAGCAAGTTTCCTTTTCCGTGGTTCCTTCTCACCAAACTGACGAATAATGACTCGTTCTTGAAATTCGCGTTCACGCTCTTCAGGGGTCTTCTGTAGTGATGATGTTGGAATGTTTTGAGAGGTTGAAGGTGTCGACATGATATTTGTCTTGCTAGGAATCCAAGTCGGTATCCATTGGAGAACCCACTGAGCTTCGAAATCATTCCCTGGTTTTGGATATGATGGAACTGCATCATGGTCTGGCTTCTGGGGGATTGGGACTGAAACAGAATTTGGAGAGCTGGCTTGATAAGAACAAATATTGAGATTGCGGACAGCTGTTGATTCACATGTAGGTTTGGCAGATAGCTTCAGGGGAGAATGCTTGGGTTTACGTGGGCTAGAGCAGCGAACAAAGGCTGCATACTGATCATCTGACATGGCAATCTTGCCATCAGATACCCAGATATTATACCTCTTCAACAGGAAAGGGTCGAAGCGAATGAGTGGATATTTGGATCTGTCGGTAGGAATGATTCCACAGCTCTTGAATCCCTCAGTTACGATGGATGTAGTGAACTTGTCAGTCCACAGCTCACTTATGAACAAGCAGAACTGGTGCCGTGTAAGTTGTGTAAATCGAGGATTATTTGCATTCTTCTCTCTGATCATATTACGCCAGCTGGCTTTTAAACTGGCAAATGGGACAACATCTAAAGGCTGTAGGACATCCGTGGTGTGGGGAGGCAGTTTAAGCAGGTGGACCTTTTCTGATATAGCTAGTTCTATAACTAATAGACTTAGATGAGCTAACAGACCATCCATGAGAATCAGTAATGGTTTGAGCTTAACTGACCGAACAAAATCCTGGAAGCACTCATCAAAAACCTCAGAGGTCATCCACCCCTTTTGAGATACATGAACTTTCATACCTTCAATACAACCATTCAGTGTATCAGGAGGAGGTTTATGCGCCAAGCGAAATATGACCTGTGGAGGATGAACAATACCATTAGCAGAACAGATTGCCAATAAACTAGTGTTGGTGCGACCTTCTCCTACAGCTCTGTGGTGTGTCTTTTCACCAACAGATCCAATCACTAGGCCAGGTTTAGGGTCATATGGAAAGTTCGTTTCATCTAGATTATATATATGGTCCTTGATGTTAACAACTCCCTGTGTCTTCAACCAGTCACATTCTACAGACAACTTGTCATAAAAATCATACACAATAAATGGATTACGTTTAGCCTCTTCTCTAGCCACTGAAAGAGAACGAGGCTTTCTAGTACTCAGATTATACCGCTTACAAAATTGTAGAAGATAAACCTTTGTTGGTTCTTTGTTAATCCATTGTGCAATTTCGTGGCTCTTGGCAAACTCGATGAATACCTTTCCTAAATCAGGTAGAGTTAATCCAAAGGATGCTCTCGACATTGCACGAACAACAATGGCGATTCTTTCTTCCTCACAACTTTCAAGAGCCTTCTTTCTCCCCCGCTGTTTCAACCCGTCTCTACCACTAGCTATACGTTTTCGAACTTGAAGTCGACTCCACAATGCGTATTTGCTCATATGGTGAGCTGCCGCAACATCTTTAAGACTTCCTTTCTTATTATCATATTCTGCAATTGCAGCTTCTTATTATCATATTCTGCAATTGCAGCTTCCATCATAGTCTCTGTCCACTTTTGATTGGAATTTCGTTTGTAATATCTATATGGTACAACATCTGAGTTTCTTGGTTTGGTAGTTTTACTTTTATCACCCTGTGACAATGGTATATATATGTTAGAACAACAAAGTCTATATGACCATGACCATTTATATTAGCTGCTATTGAAGCCTTTGCTATATATGCCATATGCCCCACTACAGCACTAGACCTATATAATGAAAGGCCCTATCTGTTAGTAGCATAGCCTAAATGTAGCAGTGTAGTGTAAGCTACATTGACACTGACACAAAACCACAGAGCTGCCACGGCAAAGTATATCTTTTAACCAGGCTTAACAGTAAAAGTACAATCCAGACTAAGTTAACCTTTTAGAGCTCTACCAGTCATAGTTCTGTAGGCTATATTCCTGCAAAATATGTAATGTTTTTCAAAATGAACATAAATCGTTTTAGTTTTATTAAAATAAATGTCAAAAAAAATATAAAATAAAATGAAAAGTTTTATTCTTTTATAATTAATTCAATCATCATTGTAACATAAGAGCAACCTATAGACTACCGGTACCACTACCAGTAGCGTTGTACTCAGTACTGTCATAACAGTACTGATACTTCAGTACTGATACTTCAGCACTGACACGGAAGTCTGAAGATGAACAGTATAGTGGGCTGACAGTCTGGTATACTGCTATATCAAATGTGTGGAATATTAGGCTCTATCTAAAAACCAACTACAGTATATGCACATAACTTTTAATGTAATTCGTTAACAATATAAACCTTGATTGTTAAATTTATATTTATAATGCACTGTTTTTTTATTTGTGAATGAGTTCACAAAAAAAAAACCGGCAATTTTTTTTTAAAGTCTGCAACACAGCAATGTTTTGATGCTTTTTATATGTACACCAATGAGTATTATTAATGCTATAAAAAAATTAGGACCTCACATCAATTACGTAGGGAATGATAAGCCAAGTTGCACAAAATAAAATGTTTACATTTCTGGTGAACATTTTTTAGCATTGCATTTATTGTTGATTACCTTAACAATGAATTGGCAGTTTAATTTTTTAATTGAATACAAAACAGCACAGGGACCACCTAATCCCATGAAATAGTCAGTGGCAATGTATCTGATCTAGTTTATAAATGGGAGCCCTGTTTTTTTATTTGTGAATTTTCCTACTGTTTTTTTTTTGTGAACTGGGGTATACATTTGTACAAAATATATTCAATAATTATATTTCTCACAAATGTTCATAATTATAATTGCATTTTTCCATTATATGGTAACATTTCACGAAATTCTTTCTTAAATAGTAATAATTAGTACTTATATATAAATATTTCCAAAATATATATAAATTTATATATTAAGTATATTTTGATTCTACCACACAAATTCTACAGAATAAAATAAAAATTTCGAGTGTGCGGGGCATTAATTTTAAATATTTGTCAATATATTAAATAGTATTACAAAATTATTCCATAGTATTTAATCAAATATCTCAAAAAACCACCATTACAAGATGTTGAAATTATCATCTTTGGAATCAGCATGTTGAA
>JAUCBJ010004323.1:0-11715 GCA_032718475.1 Nemertoderma westbladi | reverse complement strand
CAACCCCCCTGTCTTCGTACATCAATCAATCAACATTTTAATAATTTCAGTGAAAATTGTCACTGAATTTACAATTTTTGTATTATACTACTGTAGACATTAAAATACTGTACCTATTCAAGGTATTTATTTAGTAATTTAAATTTTATAATTTAAATTAAAATAGTATATAGTAATTTATTTAGTAAATTAAATATTTATTCAAAAGTTGTGCAAAGGGGCGCCTCAAAGCCGATAGTCCTGAAGAACGTGTTGGGAAGTGGAAAAATCACTTCAGCAACTTGCTTGGGCAGCCACCAAACATCGAGGTCAGCCCTACAAGGAAAATATATGACAAGACACTACCTATAGAAACAGGGGACTTCACACCTGCCGAACTCCAAAGAAGCATTAAAAGCATGTCCAATAATAAAGCGAGTGGATTAGATGAAATCCCAGCGGAGGTATGGAAAACCGGAGTGCTAAATAGACCATTATTGAATGTTTGCAACCGGATGTTAAAAGGGGAAAAGCCACCACCAATTTGGACTAAAGGTCAACTAAAGCCTCTCCCCAAGAAAGGAGACCTCGGCATACCAACAAACTATCGTAGGATCTGTCTGCTTGTGGTAGCTGCCAAAATATACAATAAAATGATTCTATATAGGATTAGGCCTCACATAGAGAAACTACTGCGTAAGAGCCAAAACGGATTTCGACCAAGTAGATCAACAATAGCTCAGATACTTGCACTACGGAGACTGATTGAAGGAATTAAGTCAAAGAATCTCCCCGCAGTCATGACTTTTGTGGACTTCAAGAAGGCATTCGACTCCATCCATAGAGGTAAAATGCTTGAAATCCTAAGAGCTTATGGAATACCAGAAGTAATTGTTGCTGGCATTGGATTGCTATATTGTGACACAGAAGCGCAGGTACTCTCACCAGATGGTGAAACTGAGTTTTTCTCAATCCTGGCTGGCGTACTGCAAGGTGACACATTAGCACCATTACTATTTGTAATTGTGCTGGATTACGCAATGAGGACGGCCACAAAGGGTGAAGATCTGGGATTCACAGTTCAAGAACGCAGAAGTAGTAGATATCCGGCAACTACAGTCACAGACACCGACTTTGCGGATGACATCGCCCTGCTCTCTAATACGCTAGCAGATGCACAGCTTCTACTAAATAAAGTGGAGAGGGCTGCTAAGGAGGTTGGATCGCATATAAATGCTACCAAGACCGAATTCATGACCTTTAATGTTGATGGAAACTTGACAACCATTGATAATAATCAACTAAGGCAGGTCGATGACTTCCAGTACCTTGGATCATGGATAGAGAGTAGCAAAAAGGACATAGAAGTTAGGAAAGCAAAGGCTTGGGTAGCTCTATCAAAAATGGATACCATCTGGAAATCAGATCTCTCCAGGCACCTGAAGACCAAGTTCTTTTGAGCCACAGTGGAAAGTGTATTTTTATACGGGGGTGAGACCTGGACACTGACTAAATCACTTGAACAACGAATTGATGGTTGCTACACAAGACTACTAAGGGCAGCCCTAAACATCAGCTGGAGACAACACATGACAAACGCCGAGCTTTATGGTACAATACCACCTGTATCAACCACCCTCCGTGAACGCAGATTAAGATTCAGTGGACACTGCTGGCGAAGTAAAGACGAGGTCATACCAGATCTACTTCTCTGGCAACCAACTCATGGAAAGCGTAGTCGTGGACGACCTGCCATAACATATATAGATCAACTTGAAAGGGATACTGAACTTGGGAGAAACGAAATTGCGACAACTATGGAGAATCGGGAAGCCTGGAAGGATCTCATTTACACTGTCCGAGTTCGCTCGACCTAGTAGTAGAATTTCGACCAATGACAATGTTTCTACTCACCTATTTTGACCAATCACAATGTTTCTACTCACCTATTTCGACCAATCACAATGTTTCTACTCACCTATTTTGACCAATCACAATGTTTCTACTCACCTGTTTCGACCATCACAATGTTTCTACTAACCTGTTTCGACCAATCACAATGTTTCTACTCACCTGTTTCGACCAATCACAATGTTTCTACTCACCTGTTTATAGATTTTTTATTTATACATTATGTAAAAACAATAACAAATACACCAAACAATGTACCGGTATAAAGGTATTGTCCAACATAACATATAGGATTACCCCTAAAGCTTTGCAGCTTATTTCCAAGGGGGTCCTTTATGTTACTTGGTTACAAATACAATATTACACTACGCTAACCTAAAACCAATATAAAACGTAATTACACTATGTACATGTACAACTTTACCGAGAGCGTGACAATGCCCGACTCAACGATAAAGATGTAATGTACAGAACAATTTATTATAAAACGTAATTACAGTATAAATAGTAAATAATTAATAAACTAATAACTTACTGTAGGACTATTGTACTATTGATTGGTCGATGTTTCGACCAATCACAATGTTTCTACTCTGTGACGGGATCCAAGGAGGATCCCGGTTTATCCGCGTTTATTGTAAGTACGCGTCCCCGCCGTTTGTGTGGAAAGAGTTTGAGAGTTCTGATGTTATTGATTCTCCGATATGTATAATGTAGACGTTAAAATGGATATAGTATAAATGGTGTAATATATTGCAATTGAGGTATAGTATGTACAGGTAATGGTGGTAGGCGAGGACGGTCTTAGAAGTCTCCGCTCTACCCTAGCTAACCGACTAACACAAATGAGATAACTGAATAACTGATTACTGATACCTAATAATATATATTGCACGGTTTGGCCGTTGTTACAGTACCTAGCCGGTGCCATATTATGTATTATATTAGGCCTATATAATGTATTATTATTTATTATTGCTAGCTAGCTATATTTATGTTGTGTTAAAATTCGATTATAGGATAGCGGTATGGAGGCAAATTATCCATATCAAGTTTATTATTCTAGAATAATATTTATTTCGCCCATACCTGTACCGTAGAGCTGTACCTAAAAACAAATATAGCTAGCTAAATACTGCCAGGCGTTTCATTAATCTATTTTTTAATTGTAGAATATGGACACTTTATGTTTACAATATATTTAAAAATTGTTACATTATATGACAATACACGGTCAATTCAAGTCATTTTAAAAATGGGGGGACGTACGGAACTCTAGCCGTTATGGTAACGGTTCCGTATGCCGCTACACTTTTTAAACATAAATCATTGTTACTATGGCAACCATGGAGAGTTCTAGAACACCATATAAATATTATTTAACAATTCTAGAACATAAATATAATGTTCTAGAACATATAGCTAGTAATTATTAAAATTCAAAATAGGTAGTATTTAAAAAAAAAATTAAATTTTTTTATTCCATTTAGTGTTATAAATGTTATAATTTCAGGTAGCTAGTAATTTTTAAGATAGCTAGTATATTTTGTGGCGGCTAATAAAAAATAAAAAAATTTCGCAAAAATATCGTACTAAAATTATACACCATGACCCGTAACCAAGGTGTACTAAATAACTTTATTAGTTATTTAGTACACCTTGACTAGAACGTAAATAATATCTTCTGAGAGACAGTAGCTATTGTTCGAGTGTTTTTTAAGGTTGCAACTGTTTTAAAATATTTCAAAATTTAATTTTTTTACCTACTTTTTGATAAATTTTTGGACTTGTTAATGGAAATTATCATGATGTTTTTTGTTCTAGAACATCAATTTCACCTAATATAATTCAGTGTAGGCCTACACATATCTTACAACTGCCGAGATTACATAAGCCTTATTCATGTATTCTAAAATCAAAATTATAAATTCTAAGTCTGTGGTGACCTTATCGCTCCAATATTCCACCTTTTAACTTGTAGGATGAACACTCGAAGCCTCAGCAACTGGGCCACCAGCTCTCCCGAATATTCCACCTTCTACATCCGCTCACTCGAAAGCCTCAGCAACTGGGCCACCAGCTCTCCCGAATATTCCACCTTCTACATCCGCTCACTCGAAAGCCTCAGCAACTGGGCCACCAGCTCTCCCGAATATTCCACCTTCTACATCCGCTCACTCGAAAGCCTCAGCAACTGGGCCACCAGCTCTCCCGATTATTCCACCTTCTACTTCCGCTCACTCGAAGCCTCAGCAACTGGGCCACCAGCTCTCCCGAATATTCCACCTTCTACATCCGCTCACTCGAAAGCCTCAGCAACTGGGCCATCAGCTCTCCCGAATATTCCACCTTCTACATCCGCTCACTCGAAAGCCTCAGCAACTGGGCCACCAGCTCTCCCGATTATTCCACCTTCTACTTCCGCACAATCGAAGCCTCATCAACTGGGCCATCAGCTCTCCCGAATATTCCACCTTCTACATCCGCTCACTCGAAAGCCTCAGCAACTGGGCCACCAGCTCTCCCGATTATTCCACCTTCTACTTCCGCTCACTCGAAGCCTCAGCAACTGGGCCACCAGCTCTCCCGAATATTCCACCTTCTACATCCGCTCACTCGAAAGCCTCAGCAACTGGGCCACCAGCTCTCCCGATTATTCCACCTTCTACTTCCGCACAATCGAAGCCTCATCAACTGGGCCATCAGCTCTCCCGAATATTCCACCTTCTACATCCGCTCACTCGAAAGCCTCAGCAACTGGGCCACCAGCTCTCCCGATTATTCCACCTTCTACTTCCGCTCACTCGAAGCCTCAGCAACAGGGCCACCAGTTCTCCCGATTAATCTACCTTCTACTTCCGCTCACTCGAAGCCTCAGCAACTGGGCCACCAGCTCTCCCGATTATTCCACCTTCTACTTCCGCTCACTCGAAAGCCTCAGCAACTGGGCCACCAGCTCTCCCGATTATTCCACCTTCTACTTCCGCTCACTCGAAAGCCTCAGCAACTGGGCCACCAGCTCTCCCGATTAATCCACCTTCTACTTCCGCACACTCGAAAGCCTCAGCAACTGGGCCACCAGCTCTCCCGATTATTCCACCTTCTACTTCCGCTCACTCGAAAGCCTCAGCAACTGGGCCACCAGCTCTCCCGATTAATCCACCTTCTACTTCCGCACACTCGAAGCCTCAGCAACTGGGCCACCAGCTCTCCCGATTAATCTACCTTCTACTTCCGCTCACTCGAAAGCCTCAGCAACTGGGCCACCAGCTCTCCCGATTATTCCACCTTCTACTTCCGCTCACTCGAAAGCCTCAGCAACTGGGCCACCAGCTCTCCCGATTAATCCACCTTCTACTTCCGCACACTCGAAGCCTCAGCAACTGGGCCACCAGCTCTCCCAACTATTCCACCTTCTACTTCCGCACACTCGAAGCCTCGGCAACTGGGCCACCACCTCCCCCGATTAATCCACCTTCAACTTCCGCACATTGGAAGCCTCGGCAACTGGGCCATCAGCTCTCCAAATTAATTTACCTTCTACTTCCGCACAGTCGATGCCTCATCAACTGGGCTACCAGCTCTCCCGATTATTCAACCTTCTACTTCCGCACACTCGAAGCCTCATCAACTGGGCCAGCAGCTCTCCAAGTTAATTTACCTTCTACTTCCACACACTCGATGCCTCATCAACTGGGCCAGCAGCTCTCCAAATTAATTTACCTTCTACTTCCGCACACTCGAAGCCTCTGCAACTGTGCCAGCAGATCTCCAAATTAATTTACCTTCTACTTCCGCACACTCGAAGCCTCTGCAACTGTGCCAGCAGCTCTCCAAATTAATTTACCTTCTACTTCCACACACTCGAAGCCTCATCAACTGGGCCAGCAGCTCTCCAAGTTAATTTACCTTCTACTTCCACACACTCGATGCCTCATCAACTGGGCCAGCAGCTCTCCAAATTAATTTACCTTCTACTTCCGCACGCTCGAAGCCTCATCAACTGGGCCAGCAGCTCTCCCGATTATTCAACCTTCTACTTCCGCACACTCGAAGCCTCATCAACTAGGCCAGCAGCTCTCCAAGTTAATTTACCTTCTACTTCCACACACTCGATGCCTCATCAACTGGGCCAGCAGCTCTCCAAATTAATTTACCTTCTACTTCCGTACAGTCGATGCCTCATCAACTGGGCCAGCAGCTCTCCCGATTATTCAACCTTCTACTTCCGCACACTCGAAGCCTCATCAACTAGGCCAGCAGCTCTCCAAATTAATTTACCTTCTACTTCCGCACGCTCGAAGCCTCATCAACTGGGCCAGCAGCTCTCCCGATTATTCAACCTTCTACTTCCGCACACTCGAAGCCTCATCAACTAGGCCAGCAGCTCTCCAAGTTAATTTACCTTCTACTTCCATACACTCGATGCCTCATCAACTGGGCCAGCAGCTCTTCAAATTAATTTACCTTCTACTTCCGCACAGTCGATGCCTCATCAACTGGGCCAGCAGCTCTCCCGATTATTCAACCTTCTACTTCCGCACACTCGAAGCCTCATCAACTAGGCCAGCAGCTCTCCAAGTTAATTTACCTTCTACTTCCACACACTCGATGCCTCATAAACTGGGCCAGCAGCTCTCCAAATTAATTTACCTTCTACTTCCGCACAGTCGATGCCTCATCAACTGGGCCACCAGCTCTCCCGATTATTCCACCTTCTACTTCCGCACACTCGAAGCCTCGGCAACTGGGCCACCACCTCCCCCGATTAATCCACCTTCAACTTCCGCACATTGGAAGACTCGGCAACTGGGCCATCAGCTCTCCCGATTAATCTACCTTCTACTTCCGCTCACTCGAAAGCCTCAGCAACAGGGCCACCAGCTCTCCCGATTAATCCACCTTCTACTTCCGCACACTTGAAGCCTCGGCAACTGGGCCTCCAGCTCTCCCGATTAATCCAACTTCTACTTCCGCTCACTTGAAAGCCTCAGCAACTAGGCCACCAGCTCTCCCTATTAATCCACCTTCTACTTCCGCACACTCGAAGCCTCAGCAACTGGGCCAGCAGCTCTCCCGATTAATCCAGCTTCTACTTCCGCACACTCGAAGCCTCAGCAACTGGGCCACCAGCTCTCCCGATTATTCCACCTTCTACTTCCGCTCACTCGAAAGCCTCAGCAACTGGGCCACCAGCTCTAACGATTAATCCACCTTCTACTTCCGCACACTCGAAGCCTCAGCAACTGGGCCACCAGCTCTCCCAATTAATCCACCTTCTCCTTCAGCACACTTGAAGCCTCAGCAACTGGGCCACCAGATCTCCCGATTAATCCAACTTCTACTTCCGCTCACTTGAAAGCCTCAGCAACTGGGCCACCAGCTCTCCCGATTAATCCACCTTCTACTTCCGCACGCTCGAAGCCTCATCAACTGGGCCAGCAGCTCTCCCGATTATTCAACCTTCTACTTCTGCACACTCGAAGCCTCATCAACTGGGCCAGCAGCTCTCCAAGTTAATTTACCTTCTACTTCCACACACTCGATGCCTCATCAACTGGGCCAGCAGCTCTCCAAATTAATTTACCTTCTACTTCCGCACACTCGAAGCCTCTGCAACTGTGCCAGCAGATCTCCAAATTAATTTACCTTCTACTTCCGCACACTCGAAGCCTCTGCAACTGTGCCAGTAGCTCTCCAAATTAATTTACCTTCTACTTCCACACACTCGAAGCCTCATCAACTGGGCCAGCAGCTCTCCAAGTTAATTTACCTTCTACTTCCACACACTCGATGCCTCATCAACTGGGCCAGCAGCTCTCCAAATTAATTTACCTTCTACTTCCGCACGCTCGAAGCCTCATCAACTGGGCCAGCAGCTCTCCCGATTATTCAACCTTCTACTTCCGCACACTCGAAGCCTCATCAACTAGGCCAGCAGCTCTCCAAATTAATTTACCTTCTACTTCCGCACGCTCGAAGCCTCATCAACTGGGCCAGCAGCTCTCCCGATTATTCAACCTTCTACTTCCGCACACTCGAAGCCTCATCAACTAGGCCAGCAGCTCTCCAAGTTAATTTACCTTCTACTTCCACACACTCGATGCCTCATCAACTGGGCCAGCAGCTCTTCAAATTAATTTACCTTCTACTTCCGCACAGTCGATGCCTCATCAACTGGGCCAGCAACTCTCCCGATTATTCAACCTTCTACTTCCGCACACTTGAAGCCTCATCAACTAGGCCAGCAGCTCTCCAAGTTAATTTACCTTCTACTTCCACACACTCGATGCCTCATCAACTGGGCCAGCAGCTCTCCAAATTAATTTACCTTCTACTTCCGCACAGTCGATGCCTCAGCAACTGGGCCACCAGCTCTCACGATTAATCCACCTTCTCCTTCCGCACACTTGAAGCCTCGGCAACTGGGCCACCAGATCTCCCGATTAATCCAACTTCTACTTCCGCTCACTTGAAAGCCTCAGCAACTGGGCCACCAGCTCTCCCGATTAATCCACCTTCTACTTCCGCACGCTCGAAGCCTCATCAACTAGGCCAGCAGCTCTCCAAGTTAATTTACCTTCTACTTCCACACACTCGATGCCTCATCAACTGGGCCAGCAGCTCTCCAAATTAATTTACCTTCTACTTCCGCACAGTCGATGCCTCAGCAACTGGGCCACCAGCTCTCCCGATTAATCCACCTTCTCCTTCCGCACACTTGAAGCCTCGGCAACTGGGCCACCAGATCTCCCGATTAATCCAACTTCTACTTCCGCTCACTTGAAAGCCTCAGCAACTGGGCCACCAGCTCTCCCGATTAATCCACCTTCTACTTCCGCACGCTCGAAGCCTCATCAACTGGGCCAGCAGCTCTCCCGATTATTCAACCTTCTACTTCTGCACACTCGAAGCCTCATCAACTGGGCCAGCAGCTCTCCAAATTAATTTACCTTCTACTTCCGCACACTCGAAGCCTCTGCAACTGTGCCAGCAGATCTCCAAATTAATTTACCTTCTACTTCCGCACACTCGAAGCCTCTGCAACTGTGCCAGCAGCTCTCCAAATTAATTTACCTTCTACTTCCACACACTCGAAGCCTCATCAACTGGGCCAGCAGCTCTCCAAGTTAATTTACCTTCTACTTCCACACACTCGATGCCTCATCAACTGGGCCAGCAGCTCTCCAAATTAATTTACCTTCTACTTCTGCACGCTCGAAGCCTCATCAACTGGGCCAGCAGCTCTCCCGATTATTCAACCTTCTACTTCCGCACACTCGAAGCCTCATCAACTGGGCCAGCAGCTCTCCAAGTTAATTTACCTTCTACTTCCACACACTCGATGCCTCATCAACTGGGCCAGCAGCTCTCCAAATTAATTTACCTTCTACTTCCTCACACTCGAAGCCTCTGCAACTGTGCCAGCAGATCTCCAAATTAATTTACCTTCTACTTCCGCACACTCGAAGCCTCTGCAACTGTGCCAGCAGCTCTCCAAATTAATTTACATTCTACTTCCACACACTCGAAGCCTCATCAACTGGGCCAGCAGCTCTCCAAGTTAATTTACCTTCTACTTCCACACACTCGATGCCTCATCAACTGGGCCAGCAGCTCTCCAAATTAATTTACCTTCTACTTCCGCACGCTCGAAGCCTCATCAACTGGGCCAGCAGCTCTCCCGATTATTCAACCTTCTACTTCCGCACACTCGAAGCCTCATCAACTAGGCCAGCAGCTCTCCAAATTAATTTACCTTCTACTTCCGCACGCTCGAAGCCTCATCAACTGGGCCAGCAGCTCTCCCGATTATTCAACCTTCTACTTCCGCACACTCGAAGCCTCATCAACTAGGCCAGCAGCTCTCCAAGATAATTTACCTTCTACTTCCACACACTCGATGCCTCATCAACTGGGCCAGCAGCTCTTCAAATTAATTTACCTTCTACTTCCGCACAGTCGATGCCTCATCAACTGGGCCAGCAGCTCTCCCGATTATTCAACCTTCTACTTCCGCACACTCGAAGCCTCATCAACTAGGCCAGCAGCTCTCCAAGTTAATTTACCTTCTACTTCCACACACTCGATGCCTCATCAACTGGGCCAGCAGCTCTCCAAATTAATTTACCTTCTACTTCCGCACAGTCGATGCCTCAGCAACTGGGCCACCAGCTCTCCCGATTAATCCACCTTCTCCTTCCGCACACTTGAAGCCTCGGCAACTGGGCCACCAGATCTCCCGATTAATCCAACTTCTACTTCCGCTCACTTGAAAGCCTCAGCAACTGGGCCACCAGCTCTCCCGATTAATCCACCTTCTACTTCCGCACGCTCGAAGCCTCATCAACTGGGCCAGCAGCTCTCCCGATTATTCAACCTTCTACTTCTGCACACTCGAAGCCTCATCAACTGGGCCAGCAGCTCTCCAAGTTAATTTACCTTCTACTTCCACACACTCGATGCCTCATCAACTGGGCCAGCAGCTCTCCAAATTAATTTACCTTCTACTTCCGCACACTCGAAGCCTCTGCAACTGTGCCAGCAGATCTCCAAATTAATTTACCTTCTACTTCCGCACACTCGAAGCCTCTGCAACTGTGCCAGCAGCTCTCCAAATTAATTTACCTTCTACTTCCACACACTCGAAGCCTCATCAACTGGGCCAGCAGCTCTCCAAGTTAATTTACCTTCTACTTCCACACACTCGATGCCTCATCAACTGGGCCAGCAGCTCTCCAAATTAATTTACCTTCTACTTCCGCACGCTTGAAGCCTCATCAACTGGGCCAGCAGCTCTCCCGATTATTCAACCTTCTACTTCCGCACACTCGAAGCCTCATCAACTGGGCCAGCAGCTCTCCAAGTTAATTTACCTTCTACTTCCACACACTCGATGCCTCATCAACTGGGCCAGCAGCTCTCCAAATTAATTTACCTTCTACTTCCGCACACTCGAAGCCTCTGCAACTGTGCCAGCAGATCTCCAAATTAATTTACCTTCTACTTCCACACACTCGAAGCCTCTGCAACTGTGCCAGCAGCTCTCCAAATTAATTTACCTTCTACTTCCACACACTCGAAGCCTCATCAACTGGGCCAGCAGCTCTCCATGTTAATTTACCTTCTACTTCCACACACTCGATGCCTCATCAACTGGGCCAGCAGCTCTCCAAATTAATTTACCTTCTACTTCCGCACGCTCGAAGCCTCATCAACTGGGCCAGCAGCTCTCCCGATTATTCAACCTTCTACTTCCGCACACTCGAAGCCTCATCAACTAGGCCAGCAGCTCTCCAAATTAATTTACCTTCTACTTCCGCACGCTCGAAGCCTCATCAACTGGGCCAGCAGCTCTCCCGATTATTCAACCTTCTACTTCCGCACACTCGAAGCCTCATCAACTAGGCCAGCAGCTCTCCAAGTTAATTTACCTTCTACTTCCACACACTCGATGCCTCATCAACTGGGCCAGCAGCTCTTCAAATTAATTTACCTTCTACTTCCGCACAGTCGATGCCTCATCAACTGGGCCAGCAGCTCTCCCGATTATTCAACCTTCTACTTCCGCACACTCGAAGCCTCATCAACTAGGCCAGCAGCTCTCCAAGTTAATTTACCTTCTACTTCCACACACTCGATGCCTCATCAACTGGGCCAGCAGCTCTCCAAATTAATTTACCTTCTACTTCCGCACAGTCGATGCTCATCAACTGGGCCACCAGCTCTCCCGATTATTCCACCTTCTACTTCCGCACACTCGAAGCCTCGGCAACTGGGCCACCACCTCCCCCGATTAATCCACCTTCAACTTCCGCACATTGG
>JAUCBJ010004320.1:0-67705 GCA_032718475.1 Nemertoderma westbladi | reverse complement strand
AGCAGTTTAACCTGCCAAATTTAGGTGTCTTCTAGGTTATAAATAGGTTATAAATCGACTTTAGCCTATAACAAGTATTTGATACACATAAAGTTACATTAGCCGAAGCCAGCCTGTGCGCGACCATTCACCCACTGTTAAGGGAGACTGGATTCGGATGCTCTGACCTTATTGCGGTGTAGGCCTACTGTACTATTCGATTGATCGTTAATATATAATCTCTGACAAATATTATTCACTTTCGGGAAATATTAACAGTTCCTTTAGGACGTGGCGCTCTAAGTATGTAAACAGAGTTATGACTTACACTAAACACAACGGGATGGCTAATGATTTACGTATAAAGCGCATTCTTTAGGAAATGCTTTGTTACCTGTCACACTCATGCACACTACCTCACACTGCTGCACACTGATCTGCCGACCTTCACTAAATTTGATCATATATAAGGAGAACAGCAACTGACACATGTAGGGTCTATGAAATAGCATTCAATTCACTCCAAAACCACTATAATGTAAGTCGCAATTGCTATATGTAACCGGTCTCTCTAACCTTCAGTATATCAAGAAGATTGGGGTTTTATGATTATTCATCGATATTCTCCAAATATAACAACATATCAATCAACTTCTAACAAGTGTACCGACAAGTGTAACCGACAGTAAATATCAGTAAAATAATGCGGTGAAAGGTAAGGTGGGTCTGGTATGCCAGGTTTGACAGGATAACAGTTATACGTTTCTATGATCAAAGCCGTTAATTTTATTCCAGAACATGTCTGGGGACTGGGATCCTTGATTCTAGGAAATTTGTCCTTTTAAGAGTATCAGTAAGTGCTACGATATCTTAATTGACTAGAGTTTTAAAGGATCTAAATTTTGACAGATTTTAATTTATAGATTTTCTAGAGTTAACTTGTCAGTAGTTACTCTATTGTATTTCTTTGACAGATTTTATAAATATTAATAGTTAATATTTAAGATGGGCACCGGTTTATTCCAGAACATGTCTGGGGACGTTAACCATTGATTCTAGAATTTTGTCTTTTAAGTATATCGGTGGGTGCCGCGATATCTTAATCGACTAGAATTACAGATGGTCAAAGGGTTTAACAGATTTATTTTGCGTTTTACGCTACTGTTAAAGGGACATCACGCTACTATATGTATTATTTAATATGCGGTATGAGAGCAATATTGCAAGAAGCAATGTCAGTGAGAAGAGGCAAGTCGTTTCCAAGGTCTACCCAGAGCTTGGTTTAGCCGAGACACGAGGATCTGAATTTTGCATTCCTAATACTCTACTTACCAATAATACTTGAATATAGTAGGAGTTTATTGTACTTTAATAAGTACGGACATTTCATCTTACTGTAGTCACGTATTTATAATATGATACGGACAGTAAGGAAAGAGAAAAATAATTATTTCTCGCCGTCGCACTAAATATATATTATATAAGTAATTAAGTAATAAGACTAATATATATTGCACTAATCTACTAGATAATCGCTAAAATAACATTCTACTAAATAAAATTAAAGAAAACGATTATAATAAAATTACATAATAATACATACATAAATATAAAAATAATAAAAATATATGAAATAATATAGTCACACACCCACTCCAGACGTTGTCACGTTGGGGAGTCCCTGGATGTTGGTTGGATTAGGGAGGTGGTCGTGGGAAGAGTATCTTGCCTTCCATGGTTTCCGGACAGTTCTCGGCCTCTTTCCAGTAAACATAAACGACCAACTGGGCGATTGAGTTGTTGTGTTTCGAATACAATTCCAGGTTTCCTCTTCGTCCTGGAATAGTGACGATAGAAACATCGCTTCAAATACACGACGGCCTTACAAAGCCGATTCCATGAGCTATAGTGGTCCATCGCTCCCGGCAGGAGAGGTGAGAGTCCCTGCGAGACGTCTGGTGTTCCAGATCTCCAGTCTCTCTCTCTGATCTCCACAACAGATCTGTTCGCGGTGGGGGAGTTTAGATCCACAGCGTCGTCCCTGGCAATGTGTAGTACAGACAGATCTATCACGGGTTTAAATAACCTTGATTTACTCGTCCGGGTTTTAGGTTTGACTTTCTCCGCTCCCTTGGCTTGTCTAATCTCAGCCGTGGTAAGATGGGGAGGCCATTCATCTTCTTTACTTAGGAAGTCGGGTCCACCTAACCAGTCTGGAGTATCTGTCAGTTCTTGAGGAGTTGCTCCTCTGGAAGCGATGCCGGCTGGATTAATCATCCCAAGGCAATGTCTCCATTGATCTACATTAGAGTTAATATCGTCATTATCTGAGGAGTATGGTGTTCCCTCGGTTGTGGTCATCTCTCCCTCACTGATGTCTTCTTCCCATTCACTCTCCTGATGGACCTGATCTTTGGGTAGCCTTTCCAGGAGTGTCCTACGGGAAGGTCCAGTGAAGTACCAACCTACTCTTGTTCTTCCCGCATAGGTTTGCAATGGTTGCGGTCGAGCAGGCCGTTTCTCTAATGTCTCAAGCGCCTCATGCGCATTTTGGCCGATGAGTATCTGTACCCCTGGGTAGTCGGTGTTGAATCTAGGTATCTCATGCTGCTGGGTGAAATCGTCTTCATCCCAGTTATAAGGTTCCACTTGGCTGGTAGCGAAGTTCTTTATCGCCACCATTTTTACTAACCTTATACTGTGTTCTCCTAGTTCATCCTGGGGGGTGGACAACGCGCCTACATAATAGTCTGTAGTTACTGTGGATTTCAAACCTGCATAATTCCTGAAATGTTCAACTTAGTTCGGAACTTGGGTTGTCCAACAAAGATGTCTTCGGCTAGTTCTTTGTCGATGAATGTTCCTGTGCTGCCGGAGTCAAGGAGGGCGTTCACTATATAGCTCCTTTTTAACCCGTGGACTCTCAACTGCACTACGGGAAATTCCCGGATTCCTACGTTGGAAGTTGGCGCTTTCCAAGATGGTTGTCGGTCAGGAATAGTTAGGGGGAGCTCACTATCAGTTTCAGTCTCATACGTAAGTGCGGTACACTGCGGTGTTTATTAGATAACAGGATTCGTTTTCATCGGAGAATTCGTCCTTGTAGAATCCTTCCCTCTCAGAACTTTGGTCAGTGTCGTTCACATCACTGAATTGGACATGTAGTTCGGACTCACTTACCTGACTCGTGCGGGTTCTTTCAAATTCTGTGTGCAGCAAGATATGATGTTTCGCGCCGCACTTAGCACACCTAGCATCTGAGTAACAGGTCCGCCGTTGGTGTCCTCGTCTGAGACAATTATAACACAACCGCTTATCCCACATGACTTTGCGTCTATCCTTTAAGGATTTCTTTAAGAATTCATCACACCCACTCAAGCGATGGGGCCCATCACACAATACACATTTGGGCTTGATGTTACTTACCTTAACCTGTGCTGTGTGGTGCACACTTGTTCTTTCCTCGGGCTTTCTTCCATGAATTCTTTTAAGAGACGTAAGACGTAGGAGAAGTTGTTGTTACCTGTTCTCTCCTGTCACTGGTTCGAGATTTAAATTTACTTACGTCTTTAGGTACTTTGTTGACATAATAAGATCTTTCGGTGTCTTTCCCGCTGTTCTCCTCGTGGGAGGTTTGGTCTTTGCCGTCGTCTGTATAACACACTGGTGTTACCTTTCGCCTAGAAACGGAATTTTCACTTACCTCACTTTCAGGAGTCTTCTCTCTAGACTGTTTTAGGAGTTGTAATCTTACCGCTCGGTTTAAGAATGACAGAAGGTCCGTCATGGTTGGATCTCTATGTTGTTGGTCCATCAAATAGAGAACCTTTTTGTCCCAGCGAGTACCTACTTCACTCTTTGACAAAGCTGATGCTAAGGCTCCTACAACCATAGAATTCTGGTATTGATGAGACTTACCTAACCAATCTAGTTGTCTACAGATCTCCTGAATCTCATCGGAAAACTCTATAATCCCGCTGCTAAGGAACTTTCGGGGTGCTACCAATTTTGCATACAAATACCTAGCTATGTTTGTCCTATTACCATACCTGATGTTTAGTGTATCCCAAACTTGTCTTAATCCATCTGGATGTCCAACAGGCCCGTATGGTGATCATAATATCTGGGGGGGCAGAATCCAAATCTGGGGGGGCAAACCCATTACTGGGACAACCAAGTGAGAGTTAATTTAGTACATATATATTATATAATCAATATTGTTGAACGGCGTAAGGGACAAGCCACGAAGTTGGCGGAGCCTTGGCGAACTGACACTATTGGAGTATGTCAATAATGGCAAATAGTTGTTGACATAACGATTTCATTAACGTAACATTCAAATAACTTTGTTAGATTTAAAGCTGTCGAATTGAAAATTTGTAGGCATAAATATGTCCAAAACTTGACATTATTTAGCGACATTTGACACCAACAGTTCAACAGTCTCCTGCTAGATGGCTAGATGTCTAAGCATTAAATGTCCTCCCATTTCTTTGATTTTAAACCGTTTAAGCGGAAACTTGGCAGAATTGTACTAGACCATTAGCTGTGTCATTTAAACATTTTCTGAGGTCTTAAAAAATCGACTGCAGTTTTCCAGACTACCTCTAAGTGTAAAGTGATCAATTGACATCTGCTTAGATGTTGCTTATATTTCTTTCGGGTTGACACTTACACAATTTTATGTCACGTGCTGCGCGAAGGACCCACTTCAGGTATAATATGGTTAAGGTTAAGTTACAACAAATTATAGATATTGGTACCAGCGCAAGCAACCATCAGCGCGTAGCCTTTTAGCTGCAAGCTGGCTCCCAAATTACAGACAAATAGACAATGGGTCAACAACAAACGACCCCTGGTAGTCAATGAGAGAACCTGGAACTTTCGGGTATTTTTAGTAATTACAGGTAAGTAGGTTAATGCCATGTAGTATTAAATAAATGGACCAAAATGGGATGGTGGGGAGTCAGGTCAGTGTGTATGTAGACGTGTGTATCCTATTATAAGTATATCAATGTGAATCCAATAATATTGATCACTGGGGTCAACACTATTATTATTATATAATTGTGAACAAGACAATGTCTGGCTGGGGGGGGCAGTGAAACGTGTCTGGGGGGGCAGTGCCCCCATAGCCCCCCCGCACGATACGGGCCTGATGTCCAATAAACTTTAACGCCATTAACTTGGGAGATCCTTCCAAGCACTCGATGAGGAATCTAAGTTTCTCTCCATTAGATAGCACAGAGTTCTGTATGTTATCTTTATAATATTCATTAAAAGGTAACATTTCATCTCATCTCCATTGAACTTGACGATCTCTCCCACCTTTACCGCTTGACGGGCTTCGGTTCTAGCCATTTGACGCGTAAAACTTTCTTGGGCCATCGTGTTATTTAATATTGAGTTATCGGTATATAAATTTCTCGGATTATGATCAGGTCTATATGGAATATCATTGTCAACAGGTTTATAATTACCCTTAATAGGGTTTACTATAGGAGTTTCTACTTCACTAGCAGTATAGATGCGTGTAGGCTCCACACCTTGCGCATGAAATACTTCAGACCTAACAGGTTGACACATTGTTACAGGGGGTGGTGGTATACCCTTTTGTGTATTTACTAATTTATCGCGTTCTAACGCGATGCTCTGCTGCACTTCTTGCAACTCTAACCTACTTTCCCTTACTGTTCCCTTGAACTGTTGAACAGTCTCCTGCATCTGCCCGAGCAGGAGATCCATCCCCCGCCGTCCCTCATCCACCCACTCGACCGCCGAAGCGGGAGCCACCAACATAGTAGCGGGTAGACGAGGGACAACGGGCGACAAATCATTGATATTTCGCTCGGAGTCCAGGACAGGAACTGTCTCAGGGGCGGTTCTGTTGGGCACAGGTAGTTTAGTGCTGTGCAAAGGGAATTTAGAGGTAGGTTCTGGGAGTACAGGTATCTCTATCACCAAATGGGTGGCTTCGAGAACAGGCCTAATTATTTCAGGCTCATCTACTATAGTAGGGAGTCTTTCTACTATAATAATTTGGTCTGTGGGTTCTGTACTACCTAAGTCTGTGCTAGCTAGTTGCCTTCTCACAGCTGGGGGCAAATCAGGCAATTTCTGATGGTGGGGCATTCTTCTACGCCTGCTGAGACGAGATCTATTTCCTCCGCCTTCAGGATCTGTTGTATCGCCTTCATCCGATGATGTAAAGCCCTGTCGCTTGGGGGTGGATCGACTTATCAGCTGCATCTGACTAGCTGTTATCTGTTTATTGAATGTGTCTTGCTTCTCTTGAAGATTTTCCAACTCTAGTTGGATTGTCTCTACAGATGCCCTCCGTTCTGCTTCTGCCACTGCCGCTGCCGCTTTTCTTTCCGCTTCTACTGATGCAGCTGCCGCTTTTGCCTCTGCCGCTGCCGCTTTTGCCTCTGCCGCTGCCGCTTTTCTTTCCGCTTCTACTGCTGCAGCTGCCGCTTTTGCCTCTGCCGCTGCCGCTTCTGCCTCTGCCGCTGCCGCTTTTGCCTCTGCCGCAGCCGCTGCCGCTGCCGCCTTTCTTTCAACTTCTGCAGCTGCCGCTGCTGCTGCCTTTCTGTCTTCTATTCCTTTTTTCTTTAATTGTTCTTCCTGTTCCCTAACGATGCGGATTCTTTCATCAAATTTAGCTCGATCCGCTTCTAACCTTTCCGCATCTATTGCGTCCAACACAAACTTGGCTCCTTCACTATTAGGACGAAGTCCAGCCAGCCGTCTCCTCAACTCTTTGTCTCCTACAAATCATTGATAGTCCGACAGGTAGATGTCAATAGCGTCCTTCTGAGGTTTCTCTAATGTAACCTCGCTTTCCACCTGAGAAAAGGCAGCATCTTTTGATTCTCCATGGGTGGAGCGCTCAGCCTGCTGAAATTTCCACTGGGCCGTTCCTAGAACCTTGAGACTCACCCGCTGGAACCAAGTCTTTTCGGCAACTTGCAATGACGTGACTTGTCTTCTTTTCGAAGCTTCCTCAAAGGCCGATAGGATTAGTCTGATTCTTAGAATTCTTTCTCGAACTTGATAAAGCAGCTCTCCCTGCTCTTGAGGTCCTTGGGTTTGTTGAAACAGTTGTTCCCCTAATCGCTCTAAAGAGCTGAAGAATCCCTGTACATATCCTGCTGCCGACCTCTTCCACACAGCTGGATCACTAGTGTCTTTTTTCACTCCCATCCTGTGTATGTCTTCCCAGGCAGCTTCCGATAAGTCAAACGGGAGTCCGGGTCCGGGGAAGTTCCATTGCGACTCGACAATAGACTTCAGTTCCTCCCTTGTGTATCCCGCATAACTGTCCTTGGTCGATCGCTTACTTCTCTACAGTATCCGAACTACTGGAGCTATCGGGCCGCTGAGAAATAAGTTCTCGGCTAGGGTGTTGCTGCTGTTTGACAGCTGCTTCTTGATCCCGCTTGACTTGAGCCCGAGTGCCTATGATAGACCTACGGTGTTGGATTAGCCTAGGGTCTGATACTACTACTGGAGGGATGATCTTTCTTACAGTAGGAGGTGAGTTGAACTTCGGTCTCAAACGTTCAGCACTCCTATCTGGGTCACAGATGGTTGTATCTAGGAGACTGTTTTGCTTTGTGTCAGACATGTTTGTTTGTACAGTTGAATGCCTACTGCTATATTACAGTTAAAGCAAGTCTAGTAATTCAGTATCAACTGTTAGCCTAGTAATTAATTACCGATATCGTTACTCTATGTAACGTGATATATATACAATATATTAGAGTAGCGGTATACACTTATAGTATATATATAAGTATTATTACAGACTAGGTTTGTCACAGAATACCGGTATATAATTTCAGCACAAATAGATAGAAATATTTATTATTATTATTATATTCTTTAATCCATCCAAAACAATAAATTTGTATCAACAAAACGAATTGCTGGACATAAGCAATGGTCCTACAGTAAGATAATTATTTATTTATTTAAATGAACTAAATATGTATGTAAGTAGCACAAGATTATTAATAAATAGTACGCATTGATTTCCACCGGGAGCCAGTAATACAATTGTTAACAATAGCAATAACTGAGCTATCACTTGAGTCCAACCTTCTAGTTATGCTGTCAATTGATTGAGCACGTAAATGAGTGAACATTGGGATATTGTTCATCCCAAAAAATAATGACATGCTAGACCTAAACGGTATTTTGAAAAATAAACGTGCTGCCTTATTATACGCTACTTTAAGACGATTGTATACAGAATCTGAATAATTTAAACGACACCAAAGTGCATTGCAATATATCGGGGTTATAAATGAAATAAATAATAGACGCTTTACAGTTGTAGAGCACAGGGAATATTTACGTAATAACGAGTTAGCGCGCGTGTAGAGTCCGCGCGTAGCCCTCTTTATATCAAAATCATCATCTCGGGTTTCGTGTAAAATATAGCCTAAATACTTAAACTGAGTAGTCCTAACAATGGGTATACCATACAAGTAAACCGAAGCCATTGTACGCTGCGTACAATGTTTAGGCGTTAGAAACATTACTTTCGTTTTCTTTAAGTTGAATACAATACTGTGACCTATGGCATAATCTTGACATTTTTCAATTAGTTTTTGAAGACCAACCACAGAGTTGGAAATCAAACCTAAATCATCTGCATACGAAATGTGATTAATTCTACGTCCTTCAATAGCACAACCTACATTACAGTCTAATAATGCACGTGACAAGTCATCCATATAAACATTGAAAAAATAAGGGGAGCATATGCCACCCTGTTTTACTCCATTATAAGCACCAAATTTTCCAGTAATGTAGTTACCCCATTTGACCATCAAACCTTGATTTCTATACCAGTATGCAAAGATTCTGACCAAATATATCGGCACTTTTTTATCAATCAGTTTCAAAAATAATTTGTCGTGTTCAATACGGTCAAACGCTTTGGATGCATCTATGAAACAAATATAAACTGGTGAATCATTGTCCAAATAATAATCAATAATTTCTTGCAAAGTATGTATAGCTAATTCGGTACCTGAGTTCTTTTTGAAACCAAACTGAAAATCACTACATATAAGGCAAGATTGTATACGAGAAAGAGTAACATATTCAAAAACTTTACTAAAGATTGTTGCAATAGCAACCGGTCGATAATTAGATTTAATATCAATAGGCTCATTTCTATCCTTCACTATAGGTACAATAATACATTCAATAATCGAACTAGGTAAATATCCATGAACAATTAGCGACGTTAAGAACAATGATAAAATAACATGTAGTCTAGAACTACTAGCGTAAACTAAATGTTCAGCTGATATGCTGTCTGGGCCAGCAGTTTTTCCTAATTTTAAATTCGAAATAGCACAATTTATTTCCGAGGGACAAATTATCATATCCTTTGAAAAAATAACATCACCAATAATATTATCAACCTTTATATTACTAAAATTGGGCTTTCCTTTATTACAATTTAAGAGCTCCTCGTAATCGTTTTTGAATAATTCGCCAATATTATCTTCCCCCACTGCCCCATCCACAACTTTGGGTAGTGGAGTTGAAATTTTACTGGATTTCTTAAAATCATTCCAAAAAGTTTTGAAATCTTTATGTAGCACCGAATCGGCTAGTTTGTCAGCCTTGTATTTTGCTTCTGAACGTTTACAAATACGAAAAGCTCGCTTAAAAAGAGCACGCGCTGCCAAATATTTCCTATGTATCTCTCCCTGCTTGGGCGAGCCGGCCTCGCGCCAAGCTAAAAAAGCAGAGCGTGACAATTGATATTTCTCCTTAACGGAGTCATTCCATCCAGGCACATTGAACTCTTTATCATTATTGGCTGATCTACCACTGGGTATGGTCTTATCAGCAGCTGCTTTAAAAACGCCAGTGATAGAGGACCAAAAAGTATCTAAGCAGTCTCTATGATCCGTGCATTTGCACTCAGTACAATTCAAAGCACTAGGTATAACTATATTCTTCAACTGATTGTCTAATTCAGCGCAGTATGCAGCGATGTCGGATGGTTTCGCCCGGCTCCAGTTTGGTTGCCCAACAACTGGAGCCTGACACGAATTTGATCCTGAACCATCACTGGAGCATGCGCTAAGTGAAACACCCAACTCAAAAAATAATGGCATATGATCGTCCTGTACTAAATCGTATAGCACAGCAACATTTTCTACAGTAGAATCAACTGACGAGGTACATACTATATGATCTAACCACGATTTACTGCTGTGGGCAGCACTTACAAATGTAAACGTGTTTGGAGGCAATCTTTTTACATCCGATATATGTAAATCATTTGCCTCACACCAATCACTGAGTTCAGTGTAAAATGGTTTTGGTAGATATAATAAGCCTATCGTGAATACCGGTATACAACTTACACTTATAGTATATAAGTATAATTATAGACTAGAATTAATTACAGAATACCGGTATATAATTTCTGCTCAAATTTATAGAAATAAATATAATAAGCCTATCGTAAATACCGGTACATCAATTATTTTAGAATAATTGAATCTCGGAATTTTTAGGGTTACTTAGTTACTTTACTTTACTTTATTATCGTTATTTAAGCAGTAGTCCAACTGATATTAAGACCTAATTGTTGTATGACAGGCCTACTATTTTATAAATCGGTTTGAGTTGATTTATAATATATATACCCGTTTAATGGGTTTTGTTACAATATTTGAAATAAATGTTATTATTTCTGGGAAGGAGTCACTACACAGAAGCTGTACGATCTCAGTGAAGTGCTACTTGTTGTACACTAAAACAAATAATTCTAATTTACTAAGTTACTTATTACTACAAATTATGTACAATTGCGGGGTGAGATTACAATCTCTAAATAAACACAAAAATTACACGTACGAATTTTTAGGGTTAATTTTACAAGAAATCTACAAACCAGCCTAACAAGGGGTTAGAATTTCTGGTTATTACAAACGGACAGGATACTTCGGTATTTGAAAATAATAAAGCAGTACTAAATATATTGTGTTGTCCTGATAGGAAAAATACCACCGTCTGACGACTTATAGCCGTAGCGCTATAAGTACTACGTTATGTACCTGGAGTGTTCCTACCTAGAAGTTAATTACCGCAGCCTACTATCTGACTATAGCTAACGTGCCTATTAACCACTTTACAACACAAATATACTGCCTACACACTAATTACCTTCGGAAAGCACTGTACACTAAACCCTAAATTAGGTACTGTAAAGGCTTTTGCGGATCTAGCTAGTCATTTTTCCCGCAAAGTACTCTGTAGGTGTTTTAGCGGACATAAAAAGCCATTTTCTTACTGTGTAGGTGTTTTAGTGGACATAAAAAGCCATTTTTCTGTATGTGTACTTTAGCGGACATAACTAGCGATTTTATGCCGCAATACGCCAAAATACTCTTGATACAGTGTAGTTCAGATGATGACATCTATCAGCTGATATGTCCATGTTGGAGTGAATTGAATGCTATTTCATAGACCCTAGATGTGTCAGATGACTGTTCTCCTTATATATGATTAAAATTAGTGAAGGTCGGCAGATCAGTGTGCAGCAGTGTGCGGTAGTGTGCATGAGTGTGATAGATAACAAAGCATTTCCTAAAGAATGTGCCTTATACGTAAATCATTAGCCATCCCATTGTGTTTAGTGTAAGTCATAACTCTGTTTACATACTTAGAGCGCCACGTCCTAAAGGAACTGTTAATATTTCCCGAAAGTGAATAATATTTGTCAGAGATTATATATTAACGATCAATCGAATAGTACAGTGGGTCTACACCGCAATAAGGTCAGAGCATCCGAATCCAGTTTCCCTTAACCGTGGGTGAATGATCGCACATAGGCTGGCTTCGGCTAATGTAACTTTATGTGTATCAAATACTTTTTTATAGGCTAAAGTCGATTTATAACCTAGAAGACACCTAAATTTGGCAGGTTAAACTGCTAAAGGTCTAAAAGCGTGAACAATAACAGTTATAGCTTTCTTTATTGCAACGTAGGCAATAAAGTCGAAAAGTACCGGTCGACCGGTAACCAGTAGGCCTGACTACCTAACCACCCGAACCGGTACTTACAGCAGTACAGGTACAGCAGTATTATTCGATTTTGATAATTATATACTGGTAGGTCTTAATATTTAATCGGGGACGCCTGGTTTTTTATTGGGATTTTACTTATTTCTGTCAGTTTTATTTATTTGTAAGTTAATATTCAGCAGAAGGCGTGTAAGCCTGTGCAGATTGTATAAATAATTTGTAGGCTGGATTGCTGTCTGGCTATTGTTAGGTCTGAAGAGATTGCAGTGTGTGTAGAGTGTATGTCCGATAAAGTACTAGTTAGGAACGTGGGGGCATCCAGTGCTGTAAGGTAAATCCCCCCCCCCCCCCCGAAAGAATAAGTCGTACTACTCGGTTAGAACACATACTAACTAACCATTTCGGAGTCTGCATATACTGTAGTTTATTTAGGCTTGATAGTAGTCTGCCAGCGTTTGGTTTGTATTTTGTTTGTGTAGTCTGTACGGGTAGCGTAATATTTATTATTCAGAGTCTATGCGATTATTCGCAACATTCACAACCACAAGTTTATTCCTACAGTAATTGTGCTTGTTATACATACCGTTATAGTTAAATTAACCCCGGTACTACATCAGGACTGTTTGGCGTAGGTAAAGACTGGTGATTTTATGCTCTGGTCACTCCGGCAGATACCGTGGTTCTTTTAGCTGTACAAGTATTTTTAACTGCTGGTTATTTGTTGTATAAGTACTTGTACCTAATTTAGGGTTTAGTGTACAGTGCTTTCCGAAGGTAATTAGTGTGTAGGCAATATATTTGTGTTGTAAAGTGGTTAATAGGCACGTTAGCTATAGTAGGCTGCGGTAATTAACTTCTAGGTAGGAACACTCCGGGTACATAACGTAGTACTTATAGCGCTACGGCTATAAGTCGTCAGACGGTGGTATTTTCCTATCTGGACAACACAATATATTTACTACTGCTTTATTATTTTCAAATACCGTAGTATCCTGTCCGTTTGTAATAACCAGAAATTCTAACCCTTGTTAGGCTGGTTTGTAGATTTCTTGTAAAATTAACCCTAAAAATTCGTACGTGTAATTTTTGTGTTTATTTAGAGATTGTAATCTCACCCGAATTGTACGTAATTTGTAGTAATAAGTAACTTAGGCAAGTAGAATTATTTGTTTTTAGTGTCCAACAAGTAGCACTTCACTGAGAGCGTACAGCTTCTGTGTAGTGACTCCTTACCAGAAATAATAACATTTATTTCAAACATTGACAAAAACCCATTATACGGGTATATATATATTATAAATCAACTCAAATCGATTTATAAAATAGTAGGCCTGTTATACATCAATTAGGTCTTAATATCAGTTGGACTACTGCTTAAATAACGGTAATAAAGTAAAGTAAAGTAACCAAGTAACCCCAAAAAAAATTCAGAAATTCAATTATTCTAAAATAATTGACATACCGGTATTTACGATAGGCTTATTTTATTTATTTCTATAAATTTGAGCTGAAATTATATACCGGTATTCTGTAATTAATTCTAGTCTATAATTATACTTATATACTATAAGTGTAAGTTGTATACCGGTATTCACGATAGGCTTATTATATATTTATATATATTTGCGCTGAAATTATATACCGGTATTCTGTGACAAACCTAGTCTGTAATAATACTTATATATATACTATAAGTGTATACCGGTACTTTAATATATTGTATATATATCACGTTACATAGAGTAACGATATCGGTAATTAATTACTAGGCTAACAGTTGATACTGAATTACTAGACTTGCTTTAACTGTAATATAGCAGTAGGCATTCAACTGTACAAACAAACATGTCTGACACAAAGCAAAACCTGTCAGACAGTCTCCTAGATACAACCATCTGTGACCCAGATAGGAGTGCTGAACGTTTGAGACCGAAGTTCAACTCACCTCCTACTGTAAGAAAGATCATCCCTCCTGTAGTAGTATCAGACCCTAGGCTAGTCCAACACCGTAGGTCTATCATAGGCACTCGGGCTCAAGTCAAGCGGGATCAAGAAGCAGCTGTCAAACAGCAGCAACACCCTATTTGAGAACTTATTTCTCAGCGGCCCGATAGCTCCAGTAGTTCGGATACTGTAGAGCTGACACCCGAGCGCGGAGCAAAGATGGCAGATGTGGTTTATTCGGATCCCCTTCTCATTCTTCCTGCAGCCGTACTCACTAGGGTATTGATTGCGGTGGAGGAACACCAAATTGATTGGGCGAGAAGTAAGCGATCGACCAAGGACAGTTATGCGGGATACACAAGGGAGGAACTGAAGTCTATTGTCGAGTCGCAATGGAACTTCCCCGGACCCAGACTCCCGTTTGACTTATCGGAAGCTGCCTGGGAAGACATACACAGGATGGGAGTGACAAAAGACACTAGTGATCCAGCTGTGTGGAAGAGGTCAGCAGCAGGATACGTACAGGGATTCTTCAGCTCTTTGGAGCGATTAGAGGAACAACTGTTTCAACAACCCCAAGGACCTCAAGAGCAGGGAGAGCTGCTTTATCAAGTTCGAGAAAGAATTCTAAGAATCAGACTAATCCTATCGGCCTTTGAGGAAGCTTCGAAAAGAAGACAAGACACGTCGTTGCAAGTTGCCATAAAGACTTGGTTCCAGCGGGTGAGTCTCAAGGTTCAAGGAACGGCGCAGTGGAAATTTCAGCTGGCTGAGCGCTCCACCCATGGAGAATCAAAAGATGCTGCCTTTTCTCAGGTGGAAAGCGAGGTTACATTAGAGAAACCTCAGAAGAAGGACGCTATTGACATCTACCTGTCGGACTATCAATGATTTGTAGGAGACAAAGAGTTGAGGAGACGGCTGGCTGGACTTCGTCCTAATAGTGAAGGAGCCAAGTTTGTGTTGGACGCAATAGATGCAGAAAGGTTAGAAGTGGATCGAGCTAAATTTGATGAAAGAATCCGCATCGTTAGGGAACAGGAAGAACAATTAAAGAAAAAACGAATAGAAGACAGAAAGGCAGCAGCAGCGGCAGCTGCAGAAGTTGAAAGAAAGGCGGCAGCGGCAGAAGCAGAAGCGGAAAGAAAAGCGGCAGCGGCAGAGGCAAAAGCGGCAGCTGCAGCAGTAGAAGCGGAAAGAAAAGCGGCAGCGGCAGTGGCAGATGCAGAACGGAGGGCATCTGAAGAGACAACCCAACTAGAGTTGGAAAATCTTCAAGAGAAGCAAAACAACTTCAATAAACAGATAACAGCTAGTCAAATGCAGCTGATAAGTCGATCCACCCCCAAGCGACAGGGCTTTACATCATCGGATGAAGGCGATACAACAGATCCTGAAGGCGGAGGAAATAGATCTCGTCTCAGCAGGCGTAGAAGAATGCCCCACCGTCAGAAATTGCCTGATTTGCCCCCAGCTGTGAGAAGGCAACTAGCTAGCACAGACTTAGGTAGTACAGAACCCACAGACCAAATTATTAGAGTAGAAAGACTCCCTACTATAGTAGATGAGCCTGAAATAATTAGGACTGTTCTCGAAGACACCCCTTCGGTGATAGAGACACCTGTACTCCCAGAACCTACCTCTAAATTCCCTTTGCACAGCACTAAACTACCTGTACCCAACAGAACCGCCCCTGAGACAGCTCCTGTCCTGGACTCCGAGCGAAATATCAATGATTTGTCGCCCGTTGTCCCTCGTCTACCCGCTACTATGTTGGCGGCTCCTGCTTCGGTGGTCGAGTGGGTGGATGAGGGATGGCGGGGGATGGATCTCCTGCTCGGGCAAATGCAGGAGACTGTTCAACAATTCAAGGGAACAGTAAGGGAAAGTAGGTTAGAGTTGCAAGAAGTGCAGCAGTTAGAACGCGATAAATTAGTAAATATACAAAAGGGTATACCACCACCCCCTGTAACAATGTGTCAACCTGTTAGGTCTGAAGTATTTCATGCGCAAGGTGTGGAGCCTACACGCATCTATACTGCTAGTGAAGTAGAAACTCCTATAGTGTACCCTATTAAGGGTAACGATAAACCTGTTGATAATGGTATTTCATATAGACCTGATAATAATCTGAGAAATTTATATACCGATAAGGAGGAGCGATAACTCGATATTAAATAATACGATGGCCCAAGAAAGTTTTACGCGCCGAATGGCTAGAACCGAAGCTCGTCAAGATGTAAAGGTGGGAGAGATCGTCAAGTTCAACGGAGATGAGATGAAATGGTTACCTTTTAATGAATATTATAAAGATAACATACAGAACTCTGTGCTATCTAACGGAGAGAAACTTAGATTCCTCATCGAGTGTTTGGAAGGACCTCCCAAGTTAATGGCGTTAAAGTTTATTGGACATCCAGAAGGATTAAGACAAGTTTGTGATACACTAAACATCAGGTATGGTAATAGGAATAACATAGCTAGGTATTTGTATGCAAAATTGGTAGCACCCTGAAAGTTCCTTAGCAGCGGGATTATAGAGTTTTCCGATGAGATTCAGGAGATCTGTAGACAACTAGACTGGTTAGGTAAGTCTCATGAATACCAGAATTCTATGGTTGTAGGAGCCTTAGCATCAGCTTTGCCAAAGAGTGAAGTAGGTACTCGCTGGGACAAAAAGGTTCTCTATTTGATGGACCAACAACATAGAGATCCAACCATGACGGACCTTCTGTCATTCTTAAACCTAGAGGTAAGATTACAACTCCTAAAACAGTCTAGAGAGAAGACTCCTGAAAGTGAGGTAAGTGAAAATTCCGTTTCTAGGCGAAAGGTAACACCAGTGTGTTATACCGACGACGGCAAAAGCCAAACCCCCCACGAGGAGAACAGCGGGAAAGACACCGAAAGATCTTACTATGTCAACAACGCACCTAAAGACGTAAGTAAATTTAAGTCTCGAACCAGTGACAGGAGAGAACAGACAACAAAAACTCCTCCCACGTCTCCTAAGAGAATTCATGGAAGAAAGCCCGAGGAGAGAACAAGTGTGCACAACACCGCACAAGGTAAGGTAAGTAACATCAAGCCCAAATGTGTATTGTGTGACGGGCCCCATCGCTTGAGTGGGTGTGATGAATTCTTAAAGAAATCCCTAAAGGATAGACGTGATGTCATGTGGGATAAGCGGTTGTGTTATAATTGTCTCAGACGAGGACACCAACGGCGGACCTGTTACTCAGATGCTAGGTGTGCTAAGTGCGGCGCGAAACATCATATCTTGCTGCACACAGAATTTGAAAGAACCCGCACGAGTCAGGTAAGTGAGTCCGAACTACATGTCCAATTCAGTGACGTGAACGACACTGACCAAAGTTCTGAGATGGAAGGATTCTACACGAACGAATTCTCCGATGAAAACGAATCCTGTTATCTAATAAACACCGCAGTGTATCGAGCACTTACGTATGAGACTGAAACTGATAGTGAGCTCCCCCTAACTATTCCTGACCGACAACCATCTTGGAAAGCACCAACTTCCAACGTAGGAATTCGGGAATTTCCCGTAGTGCAGTTGAGAGTCCACGGGTTAAAAAAGAGCTATATAGTGAATGCCCTCCTTGACTCCGGCAGCACAGGAACATTCATCGACAAAGAACTAGCCGAAGACATCTTTGCTGGACAACCCAAGTTCCGAACTAAGTTGAACCTTTCAGGAATTATGCAGGTTTGGAAATCTACAGTAGCTACAGACTACTATGTAGGCGCGTTGTCCACCCCCCAGGATGAACTAGGAGAACACAGTATAAGGTCAGTAAAAATGGTGGCGATAAAGAACTTCTCTACCAGCCAAGTGGAACCTTATAACTGGGATGAAGACGATTTCACCCAGCAGCATGAGATACCTAGATTCCACACCGACTACCCAGGGGTACAGATACTCATCGGCCAAAATGCGCATGAGGCGCTTGAGACATTAGAGAAACGGCCTGCTCGACCGCAACCATTGCAAACCTATGCGGGAAGAACAAGAGTAGGTTGGTACTTCACTGGACCTTCCCGTAGGACACTCATGGAAAGGCTACCCAAAGATCAGGTCCATCAAGTGAGTGAATGGGAAGAAGACATCAGTGAGGGAGAGACAACCACAACTGAGGGAACACCATACTCCTCAGATAATGACGATATTAACTCTAATGTAGATCAATGGAGACATTGCCTTGGGACGATTAATCCAGCCGACATCGCTTCCAGAGGAGCAACTCCTCAAGAACTGACAGATACTCCAGACTGGTTAGGTGGACCCGACTTCCTAAGTAAAGAAGATGAATGGCCTCCCCATCTTACCACGGCTGAGATTAGACAAGCCAAGGGAGCGGAGAAAGTCAAACCTAAAACCCGGATGAGTAAATCAAGGTTATTTAAACCCGTGATAGATCTGTCTGTACTACACATTGCCAGGGACGACGCTGTGGATCTAAACTGCCCCACCGTGAACAGATCTGTTGTGGAGATCAGAGAGAGAGACTGGAGATCTGGAACACCAGACGTCTCGCAGGGACTCTCACCTCTCCTGCCGGGAGCGATGGACCACTATAGCTCCTGGAATCGGCTTTGTAAGGCCGTCGTGTATTTGAAGCGATATTTCTATCGTCACTATTCCAGGACGAAGAGGAAACCTGGAATTGTATTCGACACACAACAACTCAATCGCTCAGTTGGTCGATTATGTTTACTGGAAAGAGACCGAGAACTGTCCGGAAACTATGGAAGGCAAGATACTCTTCCCACGACCACCTCCCTAATCCAACAAACATCTAGGGACTCCCCAACATAACAGCGTCTGGAGTGGGTGTGTGACTATATTATTTCATATATTTTTATTATTTTTATATTTATGTATGTATTATTATGTACTCTTATTATAATCGTTTTCTTTAATTTTATTTAGTAGAATGTTGTTTTAGCGATTATCTAGTAGATTAGTGCAATATATATTAGTCTTATTACTTAATTACTTATATTATATATATTTAGTGCGACGGCGAGAAATAATTATTTTTCTCTTTCCTTACAGTATTACATTATAAATACGTGACTACAGTAAGATGAAATATCCGTACTTATTAAAGTACACGAAGTGGGGACTTCGCGCAGCACGAAGTTGGCAGAGCCTTAGCGAATTGACACTGTTAGGGGGTAGGTCAATTTATGCAAATAGTCACGTTGGCCCTCTAGCGGCAGACTGGAGAACTGCAGATGGATTCGCCTCCCTTGAAAGTCACAGCTAATGGTCTAATACATATCTGCCAAGTTTCAGCTTAAACGGATTAAAAGCAAAGAAATGGGAGGGCATTTAATGTTTAGACATGTGGCCCTCTAGCGGGAGACCATTGCACTGATGGTGTCTGAAAGTCTCTCAAAAATCTCAACTTTTGCTCATATTGATACCTACAAATTTTCAACTTGGCAGCTTTAAATCCGACAAAGTTATTAGCATGTCAAAATCGTAACGACGACGACAACGACGACGACGACAACGACGACGACGACAACGACGACGACGACGACGACGACAACTATTTGCATAAATTGACCCACCCCCTAACAGTGTCAATTCGCTAAGGCTCCGCCAACTTCGTGGCTCGCCCCACAATAAAGCTCCTACTATACTCAAGTATTATTGGTAAGTAGAGTATTAGGAATGCAAAGTTCAGATCCTCGTGTCTCAGCTAAACCAAGCTCTGGGTAGACCTTGGAAACGACTTGCCTCTTCTCACTGACATTGCTTCTTGCAATATTGCTCTCATACCGCATATTAAATAATACATATAGTAGCGTGATGTCCCTTTAACAGCAGCGTAAAACGCAAAATATATCTGTTAAACCCTTTAACCATCTGTAATTCTAGTCGATTAAGATATCGTGGCACCCACCGATATACTTGAAAGACAAAATTCTAGAATCAGTGGTTAACGTCCCCAGACAAGTTCTGGAATAAACCGGTGCCCATCTTAAATATTAACTATTAATATTTATAAAATCTGTCCAACAAATACAATAGAGTAAATACTTACAAGGTAACTCTAGAAAATCTATAAATTAAAATCTGTTAAATTTTAGATCCTTTAAAATTCTAGTCGATTAAGATATCGTAGCACTTACCGATACTCTTAAAAGGACAAATTTCCTAGAATCCAGGATCCCAGTCCCCAGACATGCTCTGGAATAAAATTGTGCTTATTCCAACATTAAATAATAAAATTTACTGGAATAAATTTAAATTCATCTCTTTTAATGAATTTGATAAATTGTCATTTTTATACAATTTATAACATTCCCAAAATTCCATTAAATTCTATTAAGTGTATTAGTGTGCGAGAATCTCCAATATATAGTCAATAGCCGATAAAATTTATAAAATCATGTATAAAGGGGATATTGACAATTAAAGAATTACTATTAAATAGCATCCCAGATCTGTATGCATGGGAATTACCCTAATTCTACCGCTAGCTTTTCATAATGTCACCATAGCAACAACCATGCTAGAATTAGATGCGAGTTAAAAGAACAATAGAAAGCTTGCCCCATTGAATAGCATAAGGAATAAATAGCACACTGCTAGTATCCAAGGATACATAATAATAATGTGGCATTCTGGAAGGCACTTGACTAACGGACAAATGGCCCGAATGTGTACAATTTGTGACAGTTGTGTGGAATTTGTGCGTTTATAGGTGAATGTTTCTACTAAAGTGTGTTTACAGTAGCGAGTCGCAATTGTGACAGTAGCCCTAACTCTGCAGTAAGAACCTGAAGTAAATCTAAGCCTTTGGGATGGACAGTGGAGTGACTTGTGCCAGTTATCGTTTTCGTTGTGTAGCTACTATGTTGGCGAAAAACACAGCGACAACGGTACATCGGCGCTGAGGATCTTGCACTGTCCGGGGGCCGAGAGGGGTAGGCAGCGATGCCCGCTAGCCTAATTATAAACTCATTATAATATTGATAAACTCATATAGCAGCTATGACTGAGATGATAGAAGATGATCTTGGTATCAGGGAGCGATATACTCTACCTTTACAAGCGTTTGTTGATAGCTTAATACACGGCGACGCTAGTCCAACTACTACGGAGGACGATGGTCGTTATATCGAACCGCCGATGTCCCAGGAGCAACTTACGCGTGAATTGGACTATAGAAAATTCACTGCTTGCTATACGCATCGTAATGGTACGTATATGGACTTCTTAACTACTGGCCATCCTATCGATTTACACGATATGGACGATATAGACACCGAAAGGGAAATGGTTTTATTTAAATATCATACCCAGCGGAGTCGGAACGATAAACCGAGAATAGAACACGAGAATTCTATTCGGAACCAACTCGAAAGAGAAGACGTTGAAGAGCCGGATAAACGCAGCGACTTCAACGATTATCTGGAATTCTTGAGAGAAACATATCTCAATATTGCCAGTCAACAAAATCTAGAAACACGATATCCTCAAGGTATACATCATGACCCTATGATAGAACTCAAACGGCTCTATTTCACTATGATGTATCTTACCGCCGATCGACCGCTACCTGTCGTCCCAGATAGCTTCGAACAGATGGAGGAATATTGTAAAACTGGAGAAGGATCACCCGCATTTCCCCTGCAGGACGTGCGTCTTTGGTATTACTGCGATGAATGCCCTAGACCCAATCAGCAAACGGAAAGACATAAACATCCGCGGAGACGTTGCGCTAAACACAGTTTTACACGATATACTTATGGAAGTTTCGAGCGAAACCTGTTCGACGTATCACCTACGCTCGCTCGATTCAAACGATCCTTAAATAAACCCATGATCAGAGTTCCAGAATACTCGGTCAGACCTCCTCATTCCTTAGTGAGACCTCAAACGCTTGATCCTAATAGTATAACGGATCCCCCTGAACTGTACTCACTATTTAAAGATCTTGTGTTACCCGAACAGTTAATAGGTGGCACTCCGGTAGTGGGCTCGCTAGATATCCGCCCTTCCTACCTAGCCGGATTGGGACGCGGGCATCTAATATCGCCGTTCAACCCGTACAATCGTCCCGATACAACCCGTCACCGAAGTCGAGGAGAGCGTTGTACGAAACGCGTTAGACGCTATTCGGCAGAAGATCGGAAAAGGAACTTACGATTGTTTAGAGAAACGCAAATTGCAGCAACAAGTCCATGCGGTGAAAGAATTAGCTTTACCCCAGTTCGATCGAGAAATGCAGAACCTCGAGGAAGACATCGAACGTGGACGAACCTATTCTCTGCATGAGTTCCTAGACGAGCGTTTACAACAACAAGCGGAGGAAAATCAGCTCGAGGAGAAACACATAGAAATGGATGAGAGAGAAGAAGCAGCTTTAGCCCAGACAGAAGCTCAAATCCTTATGACGGATCTCTATTCTAAAACCATAATTCATCCTTCAATGGTTCCCCATTTCGGAGACAAACTTTTCGCCACGGCACAACCTCAACCGGTTGATATCAACCTAAGATCTCGGGATCTTATCGCTGACGCTCCTATGTTGCAACGTCCGCCAATCGAGGCCGCTCGTGTCGACGGTATACTCGTTGAACCTCCGGACAATAGAGCGGATCTTGTCCGTCGTATGGTACACGAGGTCAACATACGCGCTAGACCTTTACCGAACTCGTTTTATGGGATTAAAGATCACCCTTATTATGTCAATCTAACTCAATATTACATGGTAAAACCAGAAGATCCTACACATAGTCTAAGGTTTCTACCACTAATAAATCCTCTTGATCTTGTCGAACTCGAACAACTGCAGAAACATCTGGATCAGTTAGTGAAAGTAAACTCATTCCGAAAACCCTATAATGTTTCCAGAATAGAGAAAGATACAATACCTCCGTATAATCTCGATGGATTTATCAAAACTCGATTAGTCCACTGGAATCTCGACGTGTTATTCGAGGAGGAGAGAATACAACAATATGGAGATGTAGAAACATATATTACACAATATTTGAAGTATAGAGATCTACCTAACGCTAGCGAATGCGCCACCTTGTGGCATCCAGTGGGAATGACCCTAGAAAACGCCACTAAAGAGTGGAATGAAACTCTTAACGTTATAGAGATGTATGGAGTTGTCTCTTACGATAACGAAGGTAGCGTTCCGGTTGGAGAACTGGGAACTACGCGCATGATACATATACGAGGACTAGCTGGTTCTACCCACGTATTTACTCGAGCGTGTTCCGACGTGATTGATTATTCTTTTGAGACCCTCACCGAGATACAAAAGAAACTCCGACATGGACAATTCGAACTCGCGCAGCGTTACGTCACTGACACCGAGCGCAAACCGGCCATGGGTATCGATGGATCGATGTTACCCCAGCCCGTGCTCGAGATGTTGTTTAACGAAAGAATCCTTAAAATTGGCTCAGCTGTTTATGGAGATCTCCAAAACGACTTTAGCAACATGGAGAATATCCCATATCCTTTCGTAGATACTCAGCTGATTGCTCCCTGGGCAGAAGGCTGAGGTTTCTTCCGCACTATGTATGCCAATACACCCAGCGGCATTACTAAAGTACAATGAACCTCCATTGGACATCTTGCCTTTCAAGAATACGGATGGAATTTCAAGGTCAGAAACCCTATCAACAAGTATATGGAGATCATTATTCTCGATTATACTTTGACGGACCATTGACCGCACCTGGCGTCGTGTATAGCTTTATGAGTGTTCCATTTCGTCCCTCCTTAGCTATATACACGATCTTTGAAAACACCGCACTTGCCGGTTGGCTAGCCGATGTGTGCAGTCGTACTATACGCGCCCATCCCTTAATACTTGGAACCAAACTCGCCAAGCTAGATGAACACAATAAATTCATCCGCTTCGAATGTTTCAGGCGCTTTCTGACTCCGTTCCGTAACGTTGATAGTCAGTTCAAGGACCGCACTCTGACTAAGCTCAGCCTAAGAGACTCAGCTGCTGAGAAGTTAGACAGCGCTGGATTCGCCATTTTCAAGGACATTTGTATACAGAACCTACATTCCTCTGTTATACAAAGACCTCGAATACCCACGGGTTATTCTATCATGGAAGTTCAGACAGTCGGTTCGCTTGAGGAGACAGCCGCACCTACCTCAGCTATGCAATTGGAAGACGAACCAATATGCTTAGAATCCGAGGAGATTCAGCCTACAGCGCCCCGGAGCAGCGACAACGACTACGTCTTAGAATGGTATCAAGGTCCACAATGTCTCACCGCATACGATTATCGGCACTCCAACTATGTTTCTCGAAAACGTTGCCGATTATGCGCATCGAGAGATCATCTCACCCCCATGGACTCAGACGTACCCTGCTCCTATTTCCACAAACAACCGGCGATGGAGATCTATTGTGCGTATTGCAGACTCAATAACTTGCACATTTTCGCAGTCTGCCCCCAATTTATGACTCAATGTCAACATTGTCAACTTAAAGGACATGCCAGTTTTGATTGCCCTTTTAACCGCGATCTGGAAAGCGTAGATGAGATGATTACCCTGCGCTACATCCGAGCTTGGGAAGCGAATGCTGATTAACATTGTGAGTCACGCCATCGCTATTACCCTGGACGCGCCTACGAAGGAGTTTATGCGTTCCATCCTTATCTATTCGCGTCTGTTGAACAAAAATCACGCACACCGAGTTACGAACTAATGAAGCGTGTTGGTGAGTGTATTTCCACCAAATTTGTTCGTAAATATCTCAGGAACATCAATCCTAACGATATTAATTCATACAACTTGATCAATTTCATCCGTCAAGACCCGGAGTATGGCGATTTGTTTATCAACTCGCATCCAGAGTTACAGGAAGTACATCGACGGCCCTATGAATATCGAGCCCGAGAACGCGAGTTGGAAAGAACCATTAAACCGTGGAAGTTTCTCACCACTCACGGTCCACCTACCGCTATCGTTCAGACGACTCGTCAGGGACCAGTAGGAGCTGCTGTCCTAAAACGCGCTCTAAAGGCCGTTAGACCTCGCTCCACTGAGGTTGATATCGATCAACCAGGTACCTCGACCGGCGGATACACCGATCGCAATCCGAAACCTTCTGATGCAATTGTATTGCACCCTTCACCCAGGAGTTACAGCCCTCCTAGTAAAGTGGCTCGCCCCAAAGAGAAAAGGACTCTTGCTAGCCTCAAAAAACTGCGTAAACGCCGTCCGTGTAAGAAAGACTAACTGTTTAGAGTATTTTTATATTTTAGAAACTGTGATTTTTTATATTTTATAGAATTAAATCCCATTTTCTGGGAGCAGTGTAAAGGCTTTTGCGGATCTAGCTAGTCATTTTTCCCGCAAAGTACTCTGTAGGTGTTTTAGCGGACATAAAAAGCCGTTTTCTTACTGTGTAGGTGTTTTAGTGGACATAAAAAGCCATTTTTCTGTATGTGTACTTTAGCGGACATAACTAGTGATTTTATGCTGCAATACGCCAAAATACTCTTGATACAGTGTAGTTCAGATGACGTCATCTATCAGCTGATATGTCCACGTAGAGCTTTCTTTGTTCTTTGTTCGGCTCGACCAATCAGAGCGATTTTCATTTTATTTGCACAGAAGCCTCCGGGAAATCGCGCAATGCATTATGGTTTTTGTTTACCTTTTTTCCTGAGCCCAGAACATCGGCTGTGGAATTATTCTGTGTTTCAGACTTTAGCCAAACATTAGAACGGCTTTGATCATAGAAATGTATAACTGTTATCAAACAAATCAAATCATATCAAGTCACGCATTAACTCAGCATATTATATTATACATACCTTTCACGGCATTATTTTACTGCTATTTACTGTCGGTTATTAATTGTTATCAGTTGATGGAATGTTGTTATATTTGGAGAATATCGATAAATAATCATAAAACCCCAATCTTCTTGATATACTGAAGGTTAGAGAGACCGGTTACCTGTAGCAATTGCGACTTACATTATAGTGGTTTTGGAGTGAATTGAATGCTATTTCATAGACCCTACATGTGTCAGTTGCTGTTCTCCTTATATATGATTAAAATTAGTGAAGGTCGGCAGATCAGTGTGCAGCAGTGTGCGGTAGTGTGCATGAGTGTGATAGATAACAAAGCATTTCCTAAAGAATGCGCCTTATACGTAAATCATTAGCCATCCCGTTGTGTTTTAGTGTAAGTCATAACTCTGTTTACATACTTAGAGCGCCACGTCCTAAAGGAACTGTTAATATTTCCCGAAAGTGAATAATATTTGTCAGAGATTATATATTAACGATCAATCGAATAGTACAGTGGGTCTACACCGCAATAAGGTCAGAGCATCCGAATCCAGTCTCCCTTAACCGTTGGTGAATGATCGCGCATAGGCTGGTGATAAACAACCGCGACCTCTATACTAACAGCAGAACTGTTGAACAGACCAATACCCGTTAATATCCTTCTGTCAACCTAATGAGCTCTCGCCTAACCAATAAGACACAAAGAATGCTCTACTGTTAAGTAAAGGGGATCAGGAGCGTGATATTACTAAATTGTAAGGGTTGCTAAATACAAAACCGCTACTTACCGTTGGATGGCGCTAATCTGCCGTCCGCTAATATATTTTACTAAATTTACACAACTCCTGCAAAATCGCTTGTTCCTTTCTCTACCGATCGCTCGATAGAGAGCTAACTGTTCGAATCTATGAGCCACGCGGGAATAACCAAAACAATAAACCCGAGTCGGCTCCCTAAGCTTACTTAAGACGAGTGCGAGAGGCCTTGCACTCAGAGTATTCTTACGCCTAATTCTATCACTATTAACACACGCTATTGTCTACGTCTTTTCTAATCGCGAATACTGGGGGTTCCCTAACGTAATGTGTGAATGCGAGAATATTTAAAATAATCAAAATGATACAGTATTTGTTTCTACGTGGATAGTACCGCTCTGGGTCTAAACTTGCCTGCCGCTGGCTTTAGGCCAGCAAATTACTAGCGTATCGTGCGTACCGAATAGTGCGATCTAGCTGATTGCCCGCTAATGCAAATAACCGCTCAGCGTGAATAGTTTACAGTACTCTAATTATTACCTTAGCTACTCTCCGCTATGCTGCGTACTAATTCTTAATTTTTTACTAATCAATTACAGTCACAAATATGTAAGAGTGTACTAATTACTAAGAGTTCCAGAATGCGTAATTCTAATTTATCACGCAACAGGTTTCGCTAGTAATAGCCTAAATTGCCGTATTACTTTGACCTAATCAGTAACTAATTGTTGTAACTAAGAAATAGAAATCAATCAAAGAGAAAAGGGCGCCTACCTAAACATTCGTAATCATAGGCACACTTCAATAACACACCAATCAGCGTCAGAAATCACAGTTCGCAATTATGCAGTTAACTACTGTATAGCCCACAATTGTGCGATTCACTATTCGTACTCTACACTCAACGTTGTAATACGCGCAGGCCTCTCCCGGATACATCTAGGATTCCTAACTAACCCGATTCCTGCCCCCCTAATACTAAATAGAGACAAAACCTGGATCATCAGCCCCCTAGTTACTGTACCGGCGAATGGTCTGCGTGTTACAGTGCAAATGCCCGCCCGCAACGGTGACCCCCGCCAGCGTTGCCCGTCTTTGAATCCTCCGCTCTCCCTAGTCGCTCAACCCCCCGATGTGCCCACCGCCCACTGGCACCTTAGCCCTCCATTATGCTAATAGCTACCGTAGCGGCGCATGCAAATCACAAAGTCTGACAGTCTCAGAAATCCCTTAGGATTATTGCGCAGAAAGGAATCACATAGAACCATTAATCAAAAGGTAGAAATCATAGTTCCAGTTGTAATTAGCAGTAATCGAAGGAATTAATTGAGAAACACAATCAAGAGTAATCGCACTAGCAAATCATTTCAAGAAATTAATCAAAATTAGCAAATTGCAGAAAATACGCTAAATATCCGTCAAAAAATGAATAGGGACAGCTCAGCAAGTACAAAGGTGATAGCAGATCATGTGAGGGAGATTGTAAGGCTCTACCGGCACACCGCCAATTTATAGGTGATCCGGATGGGGTGATGCAATAGGGTGACGCAATCGCTCTCCTATTGGCTCTCCAGTCCGCGCTAGCATTAGACCAACCTGGAAGCAGTTAGTCCAATAAGGAGGCCGGATTGTAGCCCTATTGCCTGCCCAAACCTCAAATTATTACCATATATGGTAATGGTTCACGTCCCTGGCTGCTGAATGGCCAGGACAGCGTCCCTATATGCTAGCCCTATTGAAGCTAATATCAGCAAGCACAAAATCCAGGGTCCGAATAAACTTGCTACCCTGGAACTATCTACATATATCCTAATACAAAATTACGTAGGTAGGGCTACATATTATACAAAATGGATGGATTCAAATATATGGGTGTTTCGATTTCCCTATCTAAAAATCATTGCGTTATTATGCCTTATCTAAAATATTATGCTGCACAACGGACTAATATTGCATACTGCATAATGAATAATAATGTGGATACAGCGCCATATACCGTAACACCGCTCCAAGGGAAATCATATAATGTTTCCCTCCAACTGTAGAAGAGTATAAGGTGATGTATACAAAACAAAATAAATTTCTTCCAACCAATCTAAACACTTGATACTATAAATCCTACTATTTACAAATATTGCTATAGATATTGCATAATGAATTGCATACAAATTAAATTTACAAAAATATTATCTCTCTCATTGTTAACGATTATTACATACAAATTAAATTTACAAAATATTGTTTCTCGTTCGTTCTTACTACATAATGATTACTACATACAAAATCAAATATATATAAAAATTTGCTAGGGCAAGTGAAAGGAGTAAGCCAAACCCGCAGGTTTGTCTCCCCAATCACTTCCTTCGCCTCTCTCATAATATAAATTCAAACAGCTCAACTAGTGTATATGAGTCTAGTCGAAGATTTCTAAATGCTACAATATACATCAGAGCGACGATGATGTATATATCTAGAGTCTGTCGCCCTGTGCTATAATGTATTATCGACCCGCTCCTGGGTTCTTTGGGCTCACTCCTCTCTTTCGCCTCCTTCCCAGATACACCAGTCTACCTCCAGTCGACTCCGTTGACGGCGTCCGTGAGGCGTCACTCCCCGGAACCGGCGACGACGTTCCCTGAGCCCCGACAGATTCCCGGCTTGTGCTTCTTCCTCGGCCTCGTCCCAATTGTCGCGCTCCCGTGGTCGCTTCCGCCAACTCTTCCTTCTGCAGTTGCACTCGCGCCTTTTCAGACGCTCCCTGCGCCTTGCGCTGCAACCTTTGTGCTTCTATAATAGAATGATAGTGGTCGTCCTTGACTTGACGCTTGTCTTGGACCCCTCCTCCTGGTTCCTTCCGCGAGCCTTGAGCTCAAGCGGTCGTCGCTGTGGTCGCTGCGATCCTTTGTTCTTGTATCCTCTCAGCGGTCAATGAACCCACTGGCACATGAGTCAACAGGAATTCGTTGCGGTATTGTATAGCCGCCATCCTCCAATCACCTCGCGCGCGTACCACTTTTCTAGTCTCCGTAAATACACCCTTCGTGATGCGATCGCAAATAGCAACGAAGTTCCAGGTGTACTTATTGTCCATATTCAATTGTCTGAAGTATTCTCGAACTACGATAACTCCAGTGTTCTGTGGAAGGTCTTGAGCAGTTAGGATGAGTTCCTGATATTGTGGTAGCGATTGTAGATATGGCTCGTACGCAACATGCGATGGGTCTACCGCCCAAAACCCATATCCCGCTTTAAATGGTAACCAACGCATCTGCGCTTGAATATGGTAATCAGCCACACTCTCCCACTTATCTAACATCTCCCGAAGTAGGTTAGCGCTATGGTTTTGAAAGGAATCATCTCGCAGCTGACATCTCGCGCTACGATGTCCCTTTACCCCACAATATCCACATTGAGAAATGAAGACGGTGCACGTGTGAAACGAATGGTCGGTCTCATTACACCAATGACAGACCTTATGCGCCGCCTCTACTACCGCGTCGCACGACTTTAGATTGTGCCTTGTGCTGCCGCACAATTTGCACCTACACGCTTGTGGAAACCAGGCCCTCTCGTATATGAGGTCTCCAATCGGTTTCGCACTTCCTTCCTTCCCAATGTCTAATACGATGTCGTCCTCTCCGGTTAACGGTTGTCGATCCGGAACAAAGTAAACATCCTCGCCCTTGTCCTCTATCTCCAATATTTCCTCCCGCGTTCGTTTCGGATATGTCTTCTCCACCGGAAGATCTACTCCGAACACCTCTACTAACGTCTCCGGCCAGCCCTCCTTAACAGGTCTATCAGCCTCCGAGTGGAAGGGAGTACCAAACCCGCGGGTTTGATTCCCGAACCACTTCTCCAAAGCTTCTGGCGTCGGATATTCCATCTACGGTCGGTCTCCCAAATCTCCGATGTTCTGTCGATATACTCCTTCGAATATCGCTAATCCTCTCCTCACCATCGACGTATTCTCTAACGATTGGTTGAAGAACGGGGTTAAGAAACGCTTCATCACGTCGGATTGGATTCCCCCTTTCGAGCGAACGTATTGATCTCCTCCGAATACCAATGGATGACGCTTCAAAACTCGCGCAACGATATCCGCTAATAAACAAGTCACCGTGTTCGACTCAAGCACCAAATAATATTGTAGCGATGCACGGGGTGGCGCGCAAATGTTCCAATACACTAACGCTTGCCGCTTGAAGTGGGATTTGAACTCCGCTCCCGGTGGCGTGTTGTATTCACCATACGCCTCCTCGTACTTCTTCTGCGTCTTTAACTTAAAGTCCCAATTATACAACAAGTGTGCTATAAAGCCCATACCAGTCTTGGCAGAGTTGGGATACTCCCTATAAATTCCAATATCCTGTGCCCATAGCAACAATAGCTTGGTGTCGACAAACGGTCTCGGCAATCTATCTTCCAGATCAGTCATGGCGTTGAAGTCGCTCTCCAAATCGCTCTGGACTCCCGATCCCACCTTGACGTAATCTTGGTTGAGAATAGCCTCTCTAACTTTCTTGGGTAGCATCCTGGCGTCGATACGCTCCGCTCCGTGCATACCTCCTCGCCTGCATACCTCCAAAATCTGCTCCCTAGGATCCTTCCCCTTCCGATATTGTGTCGTTATGATGGGCTCCGGTCTCTCTCGATCCGCCCTCACACGCATAAACACATGAGTCACACCATCGGCTGCACGAATTTGAATACACTTGCTGGTCAAACATTCCTGATGGGACCCTCCTTCATTGTTGTAGAACATCACCCTCCAATCCTGCAGTGATTCCTCCGTTTTCCTCCACTGACGCTGAATCTCGTCTGATGGGGTCCACATGCGCTCGATAGCCTTGTGGTCATCATATCGGGTATAAGAACCCTTCCTCCTCAGCCACGTCTGGTCTACCTCCTCGTCGTCTGGGAATGTAGCCACCGCGACCCATACCTTGATGTACTTATCCAACCATCCAAATAATTTACTCTCCTTCCCCGGAGCTCCAATCTTATCCAATGTGTCGTAATCTGTGATCTGCATTGGGACATCACGCAAGAACTTCGCGCATAAAACTTCCCGTAGACAGTCAACGTTCCAATGGTCCGCCATTCTTAACATCGGCAAGAATCGTATCGCTTCTCGCGACTCCGGATGATCTACTAATATCGCAGGTTCGGTGCCGTCGGAATAATACACCGGTCGGGGTTGAGATACGACCTGTGGAACAAATCCGGTCACTCTCCTCGTCTCCTCTTGATGTCTATCCGCGGTCTTATTATACTCCGCTATCCTGTTCTCAAATAACTCTTTCGCCTTCGCCGCTCGCTCCTCCTGCCGCAACGCGTCTATGTCGTCCTGATGCTCAGGCGTGAGGCTTCTCGCTCGGTGAGGTGAAGTAAACGCAGTCCAGGGACTCGAGAGCTCCAAACCCGCGGGTTTGGTACCCGAGTCCCGCGCCGCTTCGCGCCGCGCCTCTAGATCCTTATAGGCTCGGTACAGCGAAATGGCCGCTGCCGTCTCTATCAAACTGGGTGTCGAACAGGGTTTAATCTCCGTATACGGATCTAATGTCGTAACAGTCGGCATAATGGGTCTCGGAGGTCGCTTTCCGCTGAAGTCGATACTGATCATCGGGTTGCTCATCAGGTAACCTCCCTCGTTATATCTAAGGAATTGGTGAGCTGGACATCGCGTTAATATCGGTTCCGGATGTTGCTCGTCTAATCGGTCGGGAATCGCCACGTCCTGTTTATTCATGCATTCACCACACTTGTAGAAGAGCTTGTACACGCTGAAGACTTTCGGCGTCTCCTGATCCTCACCTCGAGTCCTCCGGTACAGATGCATTCCGTCGAACTGATCTCGGACTGCAGGTAGAGGCTCCTCGTGTCGTAAATACATATTCATATGGTGCTACTGGTGCTACTAACCTTTAGCACCCTAGTTGCACTGTTGGCACCAATCTGTGGAAGTTGCTAAACTCAATTTACACTCCTACGTAATATAGCTGTCACCATGGTTTCTAAATGCTATTTTCCAGGCTTCACGACTTTTCAAATTACTGTTTATCTATAGACGAATTCTAAAACGCGTCTATACACAGCGTCTGGAATTGTCTTGGGTTCACTTTTAATTTTTAAAATTTTTAATTTTCCAAAAATTTTGAAATAAAATTTTGTTTTGATACCCACTAGACAAAACTCAACGCAAATCACCACAACCCCGCTCCTATGCATTTCCTTGTATTTGCATACGAGGAATGCATACGAAGTGAGTTGCGTCTAACACTAACTCTGTTTTGAGGCAGGAGACAAACTATAATCTCCCGTCTCGATACGTGTCTCCTCTAATAACACGATATCTTGGACCGGTCGGTCCAAGGTGTGTAAACCATTAGTTTTACACTTTTTTGGGTGCGGACACTTGCACCTAATTTTCACAGTGACTGTGCGCACTATGTTTTGCACGTCTGGGTGTGTGTGCAAGATCACTCCCGTCTCCCAATACTTTCTCTTGACAATCGGCTCGGTTATCAGTACGTAATCTCCCCTTTGGAGACTCCGAACCGTTTTGTACCACTTTGTTCTGGTAGATATGGTGGGAAGATAGTATTCCCGCCAATATTCCCAGAATGTGTACGCCACTAATTGAGTTACTTTCCAGCTTTTACGACTATATAGGTCGGCACTAATGGGTTCTGATGCCGGCACAAGAAATGCTGGACTCTGCATTAGCAAATGATTCGGCGTTAATGCAACACCGTCTGGCAACATAGCTATCGGCCTCGAGTTTAGGGTATGCTCGATTTCAATGAAAGCTGTGACCAGTTCGTCGTCGGTAAGTTGTTTGTTTACAGGCAACGTTTTAGCAATAGCCTGCTTTACAGAGCGAACTAAACGCTCCCAACTTCCTCCTCTCCAAGGACTTTCTGGAGTATTAAATCTCCACTCTACTCGTTGCGGCAAAAGTGCTGCAGAAATTTCTTTATTCTGTGCCGCTTTATGAGCCGCGTTCAACTCGCTATTCCCTCCGACAAAGTTTGTACCCTTATCGGAGTAGAACGCCTTTACTAGTCCTCTCCTGGCCATAAATCTCTTTAAGGCCAGGAGCAGAGATTTGGTCGACATGTCTGCCACACGCTCGATATGTATGGCTCTACTAGCCATGCATGTCAGTAGCAGACCCCATCGCTTGTGGGTCAGCCGTCCACTCTTTGCCTCAATCGGACCAAAACAATCCACCCCTGTGTTCGTAAAGGGTGGGTCATATGCCTGCACTCTCGCTTCCGGGAGTTCAGCCATCTCCTGTTCCAATACTCTGGCGTTCACTCTCTTGCAAACCAGACAGGCGTCGTACATAGTGCCGACTGCCCTGCTTGGCTGCAATAGAATGAATCGCTGTCTCGCTGCCGACAAACAGTGTAACCTTCCCGCGTGATGCAACCTCTTGTGTATATCCCATAGAATCGCTCTTTGCAATTCTATTGGGTGACTAGGGATTATCACTGGGAACCTAAACTGTGAGTTTATGTCGACAGTCTGGATTCTCGATCTATGACAAATCAAACCCTTATGGATTAATGGACTCCATTTTCTAAGGGGTTTATAGAGAACTGGTCGTTGAGCCGATAATAGATGGAATTCTTTGGGGAAGGCACACATTTGATAATGCTTCAAATGCCTTAATTCCGCTTGATCAATCTCATCCTCTGTCAGAGGTTGTTTCAATTTCCGAATTCGCTCACTATTGGTGCTCAATGGTTCTCTCAAATGTTTCGAATGTTTTAAACAAAGGTACGAAACGTATCGGCTTAACCACGCAGTTCTTTTACAAATTGTCAGCCAAGAGGCAGACGAATTTAGTAATTTGTCATAAACACTGCATGACTCTAATGCCAGCGACGGTTGTCCGCTAATTAATGGAAGTTTCGAATCCAAACCCGCAGGTTTGGAAACCAAAGGATCCATTGTGTCGGTCATTTTCTGTCCGTCACTTACCAATTGTGACTGTCGTCTAGTCTGTAAGGGTGGTTTGATGTCATAACTTACCCTTCCGGACCTAGTAGTCACGTAAGTCTGTTGGTCTGATAGGTCTCCGGGCCGCTCCAATGACTCTTCAGGCCGCTCCAATGACTCTTCAGGCCGCTCCAATGACTTAAGTTTGGCTTTAGACTTCGACTTAGAGACTTTCTCCACCTTGACTTCTGCATCTTCAGGCATCGGATTGGTCACTATCTTTAGTCGCTCTGGCCAATGTTCCTGTGTCCTTGTTAGAAAATCAGGTCCATGCAACCAAAACTCCTGCGACTCTTCCTGACAGAATTCCGCCGGCATTGCACCTCTCGAAGTTATGTCGGCCGGGTTCAACACTCCCGGACAATGTCTCCATTGTTCCTTCGTTGAAAAGTCAACGATCTGAGCGCGTCTATTGGCCACAAATGTCTTTAGTGCAATATTGTCGGCCGCAATGTATACTAACACCAAGGATGCGTCCGTCCAATAGAATAAGGTCAATGTCGTGTCTAACTCCTCAGTTATCTGCTTATTTACCTCGACCGAAACTACAGCCGCCTGTAACTCTGCACGAGGGACAGTCATGTATTTGACCGGCATTGTCTTTGATCTAGAAGTCACAAAGGCCGTCTCAAACTTGTCCTGACTTACCTCTCGGCGAAGGTAGGCTACCATACCAAAGCCGGTGTCACTTGCGTCACTGAACAGGTGGAGTTCGAGATCAGCTGGAAATACCAGCTGATTCGGAAAGTAGGAACGGGGTACGTCTATATTTTTCAATAGATGTAACTCGGCTTCCCACTCCCTCCACTGCTTTGCATGTATAGGAGATATTGGTTCGTCCCACTCTAGGTCGGACAACCAAATTTTCCTCATGCACGCTCGTGCCTGTAATATAACCGGACTGATAAAGTTCATCGGGTCAAATAGTCTACTTAATGTCGATAAGCAAATTCTCTTTGTCAAAATTTTGTCTGGGCTACTGGGTTCAAATCTAACTCTTACCTGGAACTTATCTGAGTTCGGGTTCCAAGCGAGTCCCAGTACTCGCGCCATGGGGATTGGTTCTACCCCCAATTCAATGTCTCCGCTCCCGCGATCCTTTACCGGGAACGATTCTAATAGGGCCTCCGAGTTTGTAGTGAACTTGGTTAGAGGAAAACCCCCTGTAGCCAAGCACTCTTGCAGGCCGTGAGCCACTTCTATGGCTTGTTCCGCTGTGTCCTTGGACACCAATCCGTCGTCCATGTAGAAGTTTCTCAAGATGGACTCGATCACTTCTACTGGATACTTACCAATCTGGGCTGTTGCCGTTTTCTTTAGAACAAACAGCGTGCCGTTTGGACTATCGCGGGCGCCAAATATCCTAACGTACATCTGGTATGTAACCACTGGGCCGGATAGGTCTTCATTCTCGTACCAGAGAAAGCGAAGGCTATCCTGGTCTGCCTTACAGGCTCTTACCTGGTGGAACATCGCCTCGATGTCACAAGTAAATGCGAATCGCCGCTGTCTAAAACGCAACAGTATTCCAATCAAATAGTTGTTCAGGTTGGGACCATCCATCAACTCTGAATTCAGGGACATACCTCTATAGACTGCTGCGCAGTCGTTGACTACTCGGACTTTGTCTGGCTTGTCAGGGTGAGTCACATAGTGGTGTGGAAGGTAATAAGTCTGGTCTGTCACTAAGTCAGGGTCCTCTACCTTCCCAGCAAATCCCTTGGCGAAATAGTTGTTGATCTGGGCGCAATACTTCTCCCTAATGTCCGGATTCTTCAACAACCGAGCCCTTACTCCGTTTAATCTTTTCAAGGCTAAATTGTAGTTGTTCTCCAACTTAGGTGGTTGTCGACGCCACAACATTCCAACTTCAAAATGTCCAGTTGGTAGTAGACGTATGGTATCTTCCATCATCTCCAGCGACCGCTTCTCATCAGTAGACATGGCTAGGTCATATCCACCGGGTTCCATTGCGTCCCTATCCAGCCATTCGACGGTTCTGGCTCCTGTCTCGAGGTCCTGGCGTATCAATTCCTTCTGTAATTCCTCCTCACTGTATTGGAAAATGTCTAGGTCTCGATATTTAGCCACCTGACCCTCCACTATGTCGGTATAAGTCAAAACGTTAGTCAGATAAGTAGCGTGGGCCGCTGAACCAGACCCACGGGTCTGATAACAGTAGTCCTCGGGTTCACTATCTGTCCGGTCATTATGAAGTGGTTCCGACAACCTAACATTATCGGGAATCAACTCCTCGTCCGACTCGCTAAAGTCACTATAGTGGTCAATACAGGTTCTCCTAAACTCGTCTATGTCTGGTGGTTCTACTAACGGTGGTTGAATTATAGGCTGTAATTCGTCGTATCTGTCCATTGGCTTGTCGCCACCTGTAAACTCATAAGACATGGGTACTCGTGTATACCAACCTAGTATGGTCCTATGGGCATGTGGTCCATTAACATGCGGCTCAGCTGGTCTCGTTTCCCATATCTGGTGTGCGATCAGCTGTTCTGCACCAATCAACATAGAAACATTCCTATAACCTACCTGATGTCTGGGTATCCTGAGCTTGTCAAAATACTCCTGTGCTATGGGACTCATCGGCGGCTCCTTACCTAACAGCCTGCCGAATCCCTTCATAGCTAGACACTTAAATCCGTCCAATGGCAAAGCTTTTCGTTCTTGTCGAGTGTGTTGGTCTCTCGGAAGTAGGGAATCTAGTTCCACTGAAAATCTGTGTCCCTTGAGGTCTCCTACTCCGTGCATAGACTTCAACTCTATTTGGATCTCCTCGGCGTCCTGGAAGCTAGAAACGGCTCTCGCCACTTCCTCGTCGATATACGATAATGTGGACGCAGTGTCCAACATCACATATATTCGTTTCGATCCCTTATCGCCAGTGAGTTTCACCGGAATCACGCTAAATATTTCCGACGTGGCCGATGATAAATACGTCCGCGCGCTGGTCGATGAACTATCCGCGGTGAAACCTTGGCAGGTCACTTCTCTCGCGCTCGACTCGCCATCCTCGTCCGACGAACCTGGTTGGTAACCATCGTCCTGGATGCCAGTATACGTATTCCTCCTTATCGATATGGGTTCTTTGCTCCCCTTCCTGTGAGGATTTCGCTGTAAGTAACGGTCCGTTGGGGTATGGAAATCCGCATGTAGCAACTTGTGATGTAGTCTGCCGCATTCCATGCATCCGTCCTTGCTGTTCGGGCACTGCCGCCGTACATGACCTGGCGCAAGACATGCCCAACAGGTGTCCAACGTCCGCACTTGAACTCTTCTCTGTTCCGAATTTAATTCTTTGAACCGTCTGCAACTATCTAACTTATGGTCGTCAGATCTTACCTCCTTTAGTAAACAGTATTGGCAACCTACAAATCCATCCGGCAACTCTTGTTGCTTTAACCTAGGTCTATCTAACCGCTCACCTGACCATACTCGCGAGTCTGATCTAAAGGCTGGGGTACTCGAATTATATCTGTCTACTGAGTTAAATGTCACAGTGGTCCTGTTATCATCAAAACTTACCATAGACTTACCGGTAACAGGTTTAGACTCCCTCATGTTCTCTTCTGAGAAGTTTGATTTCATCTCTGCTACTGCGTCTGTGGCTATCATGTCATGAATATGCTGAAGTGTCAATACTTTACCTTGGGCCTCCAACTTATTCTCTAATTTGCGCCATTTCTGTCTGTAACGCATGTTTAAACGTCTAATTACGCTTTTCAAAACTTCGGCGTGATCACCATGATGAGGTAGATTCACCGTCCTCAAGATGTCCAATGCGTTCGAAATAGCGTTCGCTAAGTTCAACAGCTCTAACGGAGTTGTAATCCTTCTGCCCTTACCCAAGTCTTCTACTATCGACTGCGCCATCTTCGTTTTATTCCCGTAGATGTCGCTAAGCGTCTTCATTGCTAACTCGAATGCTCTTTCATTGCCGACGAAGTTATCAGCAATGGCTCTAGGTTCTCGATGGAGCATCTGAAGCAAATAGTTGAACTTCTCGTTGGGAGTAAAGGTGCTGTTGGTTAGCTGCTCGTCGACATAGGTTTTAAAAGTCCTCCAGTGCTTATGGTTGCCCATAAACTTCTGGGGTTGTTGCGTCGGCAGTCCTTGCCCAGCAGCAAACTTACCTATGTCCCTAAGGGTTGCGTCGTTCCGGGTTAACAAATGGTTTAGTTCCGCAGGGTTGTTAAGTCTGGTCCTTTCCCGGTGGTTCCAACTTACCTGCTCCGCGTTGGTCCTTCTTTCCTTATAGTTTCGGGACTTCTGACGTCTCATGTCTTCCTCTTCATCGCTTGACTCAGTGTCAGTCCTTAGCGCTCGCGATGGTTTGCGCGCCGAGGCCCTGACCCAAGCCTCCTCAATAAATTTCTCGGCTGAGTTTTCGAAATTGGGATTATGAATATTCGGGACAGGCGTCCTTAGCTGAGGTCTATGTGGTATAGTCTCCTCCGATATGCGTACTCGTTGACTAGGTTGGACTTTGTCTAACTCAGGCCTGCTAGGATTAGAATTACTTCTTACCTGGGCTGCTTCCTTTAACCGTAGGTTGCTAAGCATGTCCGTTATAGGTTGGATGTGCGGTGATATAGCTTGCGCTAAACTAGCACTTAACTCATCCCTCGTAATAAATTCCTGGCTAGGGTTCTGTTGTATAGTCGGCTCTATCTGAGTAATCCGCTGTCTCTCATATGATCCCTCTTCCGGTTTAACCCGGAAGTTCTCCGTCGAACTGGGTCGGCGCTCCGTCCGCGTATTCCAAACCCGCGGGTTCGGTTCGCCCAATACTCGGCCCGTCGGAGTTTCTTCTCTAAATTCTCCATTGTCGCGTTCGGTATACAGTGGTGCGGTGTTCCGATGACGTAGATCCTGCGCGATAGGTGAAGCACTAATACCAACTGGCGTGCGATATGTAGAAAATGGTTTAGCGATCCGTGTACTCGTAATAGCTGGACCGGGTATAGGAATTCTGGTCGTCGTCGACTCGCGTATAGTCGGAGTTCTCGCTTCCTGTTCGGCCTTCTGCAGTGCGAACAGTTCTCGCAACTCGGTCCCTACACTCGCCCCACATTCTTCGATCATTCGCATCCCCTTCTCGGCGATTTCGTTCGCCTTCCTAGTCCGTTCCTCGCTCTCTAAACTTAATCTCGCACTTTCCAACTGCGCCAGTTTACGTTCTTCTTCTTCCCTCGCTCGTCGTGCTGCGCTCTCTTCTTCCACTCGCGCCTTCTCTTCATACAATGCGCGTCTTCTTTTCTCGATCTCGAGTTCGCGTTCCTTGCGCTCGCGTTCGAGTTGAAGCTCGCGTTCCTTCTGTTCCCGCTCGAGTTCCTTGCGCTCGCGTTCGGCTTGAAGCTCGCGCTCCTTGCGCTCGCGTTCGGCTTGAAGCTCGCGCTCCCTTTGCTCGCGTTCTGCCCGTTCGCGCTTACTTATTTCTTCCAACTCTCGCAACTCCGCGTCCAACTTTCGCGTGCGCTCGCGTTCCCGCTCGGCTTCCTTCCGTGCTTCCGATGCACGCAAAACTTCCGCCTGTTGTTCGTCCAGTCGGCGTCTTCTCTCCTCCGCCGAGTTGTGCGAAACAAGGGATCTAGCACATATAACCTTACCTCGCGCGTGACTAACCTGGGAATCGCCGCTGTCTCTGGATGCGTCGTCGGGTGGAGTCAACGTCCTCTGTTGGATGTTCTCCGTCGTCGGTAGCACCTGGCCTGGTACCACCACTCCATTCTGCATCAGCCAGCTAGTAACTTCCCTTTGATACCGGCGCTCCTCTTTATCTTGGATCTCTTCTTGCTCCACTAAGTCTCTCAACTCTGCGTCACTCACCTGAGTCGCCTGCGCTTGTGATGCCCATAGCAGCCAGTTCTCCGTCCTAACTCGTCGGAATCGCTCCGATAACTCGCGGTGCTCCAACAAGGCTGCTAAAACCCTGTCGTAAATCCTTGTCGCCACGTCGCTCCACTGAGACTCTACTGCCTTCTTCGCTAGGACTGCAAGCTCCTCCGTCTGCTTGAATAACGCTGAGTTATATCCTATTCTAATCTCTGCTAACTCTACCCTTCCGATGTTCGCTGAGTCGGCTAACATTTTCCTTACCTTGTCCACCGTCCGGGTTATATGTCTGGCGTGCGCGCGAAGTTTCTTCTTTATCGCAATGTCGAACTCTCTATCACTTACCTGACTTACACTCGGTGGACTTGAAGGATTATTTCGGGAACTACGGGTACTCCTAACAGCCGTCGGGACCACGGCACTTACCATACCCACAGGTCTGGAAACCGGGCTCCGGGCTCTCGCTTCTGCTACACTACTCTCCCTATCACTCACCTCTGTCCGGGCTGCTGTGCGGTCCTTCCTTACAGTAGCGGTAGGGGATCCTAATACTATTACTTGAGGTTGTTGTTCTTCCTCACTAGTCACTGTCTCGTCCTCCTGTTCACTTACGTCAGCGTCGCTCGCTGCGTCGTCATAGTCGGCATTGTCGTCAACAGTAATGTTTACGCTATCGTCAGTCGGCGGTCCGGCCGCCGTCTCATAGCTGTCCTCTAGTGCCTCCTTGTCTGAGACACTCATAGTCTAATAATGTTTTGCCTTCCGGCAAAAAATATCTCGCAAAGTTCGAGATATAATTATAATTTAACCGAAATACGGTCAAATTATTTATCAAATAATCAGTTGGTCCAAATGTCAAAATAAATTCGCAATGCAATATTGTGAATTTAATAGGGTTTAGTTATAGCAAATACTAGCACAATATTTAAACAAAAATATTATTATTTAGCTACTATATAGCATTAAATACCGGTATAGCACAAAATAACTTTGAATCTAATACAAAATATTCAAAATATACTTACCGCCCGAATATTTCTAATTTTATATATAGCTCTAATCAACGTAATTTTAGTTTCAAATATTATATGTATCCACTAGCGCGTGGCTACATCTTCGGGTTGCGACTCTCTCTAACTCTCTCTCTAACTTGAGCGATTCAAAAAACCATGGCCGGCTAAACCTAAATATCCTAACTAATAAATTGAGTTCAGCTTCGCAGTTAAACAACCGATAATTTTTTACTGCTTCCACAAACACACTGGTGCCAACAGAACAACTAACCTTGTTTGCTGTGAGATTCCACGTCCGCGTCCAAAGATTCAGGCCCTTCGCTGATTGCAAACCGAACCCGCAGACCCACACGAACCCCAAACTCAGAAGTTCCGTCTTGCCATGTATCTCCAGATGGTATAAAATAACTAAGCGGTTACCTAACATCCCGGTACAAAACTCTAGAATTTTACAAAATAATTTTGACCGAAACTGAATTCTCGCAAACCTAGCTAAAATTTCAAAAAACTTACTAATTACAGTTTGCCCTAAGGCCTAAGGAACTGCTGTATTCGCAATTAGTAAAAACGCACTACCGTACATCCACTGTATGCAGCACAGTAAGTAAAACAGTACACCAACCTAACAGCCTAATGATACTGTATGTGGTACGGCAAAACAAATGTCCCTTCTACCGTACGCAGTAGCAACAATCAGCCTAATGTACTACTGTACTATTGTACGCAGCCAGTGAATACAGTAATCTAAACTAACAGCCTAAAAGAATATACTCAATGTATAACTCATTCACCAACGGTTAAGGGAGACTGGATTCGGATGCTCTGACCTTATTGCGGTGTAGACCCACTGTACTATTCGATTGATCGTTAATATATAATCTCTGACAAATATTATTCACTTTCGGGAAATATTAACAGTTCCTTTAGGACGTGGCGCTCTAAGTATGTAAACAGAGTTATGACTTACACTAAACACAACGGGATGGCTAATGATTTACGTATAAAGCGCATTCTTTAGGAAATGCTTTGTTACCTGTCACACTCATGCACACTACCTCACACTGCTGCACACTGATCTGCCGACCTTCACTAAATTTGATCATATATAAGGAGAACAGCAACTGACACATGTAGGGTCTATGAAATAGCATTCAATTCACTCCAAAACCACTATAATGTAAGTCGCAATTGCTATATGTAACCAGTCTCTCTAACCTTCAGTATATCAAGAAGATTGGGGTTTTATGATTATTCATCGATATTCTCCAAATATAACAACATATCAATCAACTTCTAACAATTAATAACCGACAGTAAATAGCAGTAAAATAATGCGGTGAAAGGTAAGGTGAGTCTGGTATGCCAGGTTTGACAGGATAACAGTTATACGTTTCTATGATCAAAGCTGTTCTAATGTTTGGCTAAAGTCTGAAACACAGAATAATTCCAAAGCCGATGTTCTAGGCTCAGGAAAAAAGGTAAACAAAGACCATAATGCATTGTGCGATTTCCCGGAGGCTTCTGTGCAAATAAAATGAAAATCGCTCTGATTGGTCGAGTGAGTGAGCCTGAACAAAGAAAGCCAAAAGCTCCACGTCGACATATCAGCTGGTAGATGTTGTCATCTGAACTACACTGTATTAAGAGTATTTTGGCGTATTGCGGCATAAAATGGCATGTTATGTCCACTAAAGTACACATACAGAAAAATGGCTTTTTATGTCCACTAAAACACCTACAGAGTACTTTGCGGGGAAAATGACTAGCTAGATCCGCAAAAGCCTTTACAGTGCTAACTTCGCAATTGTGCTAACACTTTCCGCTAACAGTTGTCTCAAATTACGAAAAAAATCATCTCACGAAGTTTCAAAGCTATGTTAGGTGAATTTAATTTGCCAGATAAATTTTCATTGTGTTTTTTTACCTTGCGCCCCCATGCAGCTGCAATGGGAATATATAGTAAATATACATGTTAGGTGTATCACTTCCACCCGCTTACTGTTAGGTGTATCGCTTCCACCCGATTACTGTTAGGTGTATTGTTTCCATAAGATTACTAATAGGTGTATCAATTTCAAGAATTTTATGTTAGGTGTATTGATTCCATGAGTTCACTGGGTCTCAGGAATTCTTAGCCCGTGGGTATTCTTAGCCCGTGGGTGTTCTTAGCCCGCGTGTATTCTTAGCCCATGGGTGTTCTTAGCCCGCGTGTATTCTTAGCCCGCATGTATTCTTAGCCCATGGGTATTCTTAGCCCGCGTGTATTCTTATCCAGTGGGCATTCTTAGCCCGTGGGTATTCTTAGCCCGCGTGTATTCTTAGCCAGTGGGTGTTCTTAGCCCGCATGTATTCTTAGCCCATGGGTATTCTTAGTCAGCGTGTATTCTTAACCCGAGCGTATTCTTAGACCGCGTGTATTCTTAGCCCATGCGTATTCTTAGCCCATGGATATTCTTAGCACATGGGTTTTCTTAGTCCGCGAGTATTCTTAGCCCATGGGTATTCTTAGCCCGTGGGTATTCTTAGCCCGTGGGTATTCTTAGCCCGTGGGTATTCTTAGCCTGCAAAACAATAACGTTTATTGTTTTGGCTCCCCCAATACACCTCTGAATCCTGCTCCTTTACTAACCTCCTCCATTACTAACTCACGGGCTAAGAATACTCACTGGCTAAGAATACCCGCGGGCTAAGAATACTCGCAGGCTAAGAATACCTGCGGGCTAAGAATACTCGCGGGCTAAGAATACTCGCAGGCTAAGAAAACACACGGGCTAAGAATAGTCGCGGTCTAAGAACACCCACGGGGTAAGAATTCCTGAGACCCTGTGAACTCATGGAATCAATACACCTAACATAAAATTCTTGGAATTGAATTGGAATTGAATCACTTCATTCGAGTCCTGGCGCCAGACGTTGATTTATAGTCTGTCTCTCGAACCAGAGTTCGCGCGGTTTACCGCCGCTGGCGCAGTATGGGAGAAGGCTTCTCCTGCGAGTCCGACCCGGGGTCTCGTCGACGACGCCGCCGGTCTTCAGGACGCCCAACGACGTACTGCGCAGAAACAACTCGTCTCCCTTGAGTTCATGCTGGGCCAAATCGCCAACTACGCGCAGGTTATCGCGCGTAACACCATCGTACTAAAATCAACATCTCTCTCATACGTCTGGCAGGCCCTCCGATTACATTACGGTTTTCAATGGACAGGCTCCCACTTCCTAGATCTCTCCACCATCCACCTCAAGCACGAGGAACGCCACGAAGACCTTTTAAACGTCTCGCAGCGTTTTTTGATGCCAACCTCCTCTCACCCCTCGGGGGTATTACCCACCATGGCGAGCTCCCCGCCACTGCCGAGGAGATCTCCCCCACGGTGGAGAACTTCCTTGTGTTGACTTGGTTACGTCTCATCCACGAGGACTTACAGGCGTTGGTTAAGCAACGATATGGCTGCGAACTCCGTTCCCGCACCTTGGCTTCCATCAAGGCCGAGATCAGCCAGGCGATGCCGTCCCTCTTGGAGGAGCTCCGCGTGTCAGCTGACATGCGCACGTTCCGCTCCCAGACGATGGAGGTCGCCCCACACCACCCGAACCGCGCGCGCCAGCCGGACCGCCGTAGTTTACAGAACCGCACACGACCTGCCCGGGTTTGCCCCCTGTGCAAGCAGGCGCAACGCAAGGACTTCGACCACTTCCTCAGTACCTGCTCGTTCCTCCCCGATCAGGATAGACAGTTCCTCGTCCGGACTCGCGCCGTCGATATCGCCGATTCCGCCAGTTCCAATGACGAGTTCGAGCCCCCCGATGATTCCCCAATGGATTACAACCAACCACCAGCGGCCCGCCGGGTCGCTGTGATGCGTTCCCCCATCTTGGAAGCCGATTATCAGTCCCGTCCACTTCGATTGCTACTCGACAGTGGCGCAGAATCCGATCTCGTCCGGGAGGCGTTCGCCCGCCAGCTGGGCGTCCATATCTCCCCGAGTAGTTGTCAGGATCCCGAACAGGCTGATGGACAGTCTAAGATGAAGGTTGCCGGCGAAACGCGTTTCGTCGTCCACTGTGGCTCGATTTCCTTCGAGTTTAACGGTCTCGTCGTCCATGAGCTCGGATGTCCTATCATTTGTGGAATGCCGTTCCTATACCGCAATGATATAATGCTACATCCCGCCCATATGACGATTACCCTACTGGACGGGACCACAATACCCTTCGGAGGCCAGCACTCAACCTCCACGCGCCCGCGAAGACCCGAGTCCACACTGGTGCGTGCATCTGCCCAGTCTGTTGTAGTCTGGCCAGACGTGGATCTCACTCTACCGGTAGCGAGTACCGCGCCGCTCTTACTGGACCCCACCATCCATCTACGTCTCCGAATGAGCCCTGGTTCCAACCATTCCTTGCCGAAGTGTGCGACGGTTCCGTCGCCATCCGCAACGTCACACAGATCCCTGTCAGGGTCAAACGGAACTCTCACGTTTGCTTGGCACCACCCATCCAACCGGCGGCAATACCGACCGCTGTCGTTGACACAGTCCCACCGCCTGCATCGCGCTCTACCCATCACCCCAACCCCCATTCCGTCGACGGCATATGCTTAGACCCCGACAACATCCTCACCAGCGCTGAATGCTGCCAGTTTTCCGACGTCCTCGCCGCGCACTCCACGGTATTCGAAGCCGAGTACCCTAGATATAACGGCGCTGCGGGCCCCTATGAAGCCGTTGTCAACATGGGACCAACTCTACCCCCTCAACAGAAAGGACGCATACCCCAATACGGCCGCAACCGCCTCGTCGAGTTGCAGGACCGGTTCAACGAACTCGAACAACGCGGTGTCTTCGCTACACCCGAACACGCAGGGGTACATGTGGAGTATCTCAGTCTCTCCTTCCTCGTCGCCAAACCCAACAGAGGAATTCGTCTCGTTACAGCCTTTAACGAGATCGCCCGGTATGCTAAACCCCAGCCATCACTCCTCCCTAGTGTCGAGTCTACCCTGCGCGAAATCGGCTCCTATAAGTTCCTCATCAAAACCGATTTAACGAGTGTGTTCTACCAGATCCCCATTAGTCGCAACTCCATGAAGTTCTGCGGTGTCGTCACACCGTTCCGCGGTGTGCGAGTCTATACCCGCTGCGCCATGGGTATGCCCGGATCCGAGACCGCCTTGGAAGAACTGATGTGCCGTGTCATCGGGGAACTTATCAAGCAGGGCGCCGTCAGTAAACTCGCAGACGATTATTTGTATTGTGGCGGCAACACGATAGACGAATTAGCCGCAAATTTTAATGCGCTACTCACAGCCCTCACACGCTCTTCTTTACATTTGTCCCCCAAGAAGACCGTCATTTGCCCACATTCCACTACCATTCTTGGCTGGCAAAGGAATGCTGGCTCCCTGACCGCGTCGTCTCATGTCGTTTCAGCCCTCGCAATCTGCAATAAACCTTACACTGTCCGGTCCCTCCGTTCCTTCCTGGGATCATATAAAGTCCTTGCGCGCGTTCTCCCCCGTTGTGCAGCGCTTCTCTCCGACCTCGACGAACTCGCAGTCGGCGCTTCCGCCGATATCGTTCAGTGGACGGATCCTTCGACTTGTGCATTCCGGCGCGTACAGGCCGCCCTGAAAACATGCCGTACTATGGTTCTCCCACGGCCCTCCGACGAGCTGCTCATCGTCACCGACGCCGCCTCCAGCGTCGATGGACTCGGCGCTGCCTTATATGTCCGCCGCGAGTCGAAACTCCTCATCGCCGGGTTCTACTCCACGAAGTTGTGAACCCATCAACGTACGTAGCTTCCTTGCGAATTGGAAGCACTCGCCATCGCCGCAGCTGTTCATCACTTCGCTCCCTATATCACTCAAGCTACTACCCGCACGTCCATTGTCACCGATAGTAAACCCTGCGTCCAGGCATTCGCTAAACTTACTCGTGGGGCTTACTCCAAAAGCCGGAGACTCACTACCTTCCTCGCCACGGTGAGCCAGTTCTCCCTCCTCGTAGTCCATATCCATCCAGGGTACACACAACCTACCAGCCGACTTCTAAAGTCGCAGTATTCCCGAGTGTGTTAATCCACAGTGCCAGGTCTGCGACTTCGTTAATCAGCTTGCCTACGAACCCATCATCCGTGCGGCGGTTCTCACCGAAGACCCCCCCACCCCCCCCCCCCCTCCAGCGCGTCCCTTGTATGCCACCCGTAGTACCTGGCTCGTCACCCAGCAGGAATGCGCATCTATCCGTCGCGCCAAGGCACACCTCGCACAGGGCACGCGTCCCTCCAAGAAGGAGACGACCATCCGCGATGTTAAGCGGTACATTGGCTGCGCGTCCGTCGCCGCCATGGATGGACTCCTCATTGTTCCTCGACCCGCCGCATTCTCGACTCCGCGGGAAATGATCGTTGTCCCTCGCCATGCGCTCTCTGGTCTTCTTACGTCACTGCACCTCGAGTTGCAGCACCCGTCGCGTACCCAGCTGCGCGTTACGTTTCTGCGGTACTTCTACACCCTCGACATGGAAGAAGCCATCACATCCATCCACTCGCAGTGTGCCCAATGCGCCGCGCTGCGTTCCGCCCCATGGCGATCCATCGATCAGTCGTCCGGTGACCCTCCGGCTGCCATCGGAATCGCATTCGCTGCCGATGTCATCCATCGCCATCAACAGTTCATCCTCATCCTCCGCGAAACCACCTCGTCGTACTCCGCTGCCATGTTCCTCTCAGATGAACAACACACAACGTTGCGGGATGGCCTCCTCACGTTGTGCGTCGGTGTGTGCCCCCTTAGCGGCCCCTGCGCAGTCATTCATACCGACCCCGCACCCGCATTCCGTGCGTTAGTCGGCGACAAGGCCGTTCGCGAATTAGAAGACGAGCTCCTTAAACTCCGTCCCTCCGGGGGACCCTACTCCGTTGTGTCCCTCGCGCTCGCCCTCGCCCTGTTAAATGCGCGTATCCGGTCGAGTGGCATATCCGCCCGAGAAATTCTGCTCCAATGCGATCAGTTTACTGGCGCTCAACTCCCCCTCATTGATTCTGAGCTTATCGACCAGCAACATCGCCGTCATTTGGCCAATCACCCCCATAGTGCACAGTCCAAAAATCCGCATCCCAGTAGCTCCGCTAGGGATACTCCATTAGAAGTAGGTGATATCGTCTACCTCCACGTCGATTCGCCGCAACTACAGGGCCGACCCCGGTACATTGTAGCGACAACGGACCAATCCTGGGTAAGTGTCCGGAAGTTCGTCGGTCGCCAACTGCGTTCGCAGGCCTATCGGGTTCCACGGTCCGAATGTTATCGCGTACCCTACCGCGATACCTCGGTACCTGCGGTCGATGAGCCCTCGTCGACGAGGGGTCGGTGGGTCTCCGACACCGAACTGCCGGGTGAGCAAAATTACCAGGTCTCTCCTCCGGTACTTTCTGTGCGTCCAACTACACCCCCTCCAGCACCAGCGCGCCGCCCCATCACCCTCTTCGTCCCTAGACGAGGTGTTCCTCGGGTTCGACGATGTGGACAACGCGCCTCCACACACCCGGCGTCCTCAGCATCATACGCGCCCACCAGACTACTATGGGTTTCCTCCACCATGATTACACTACAATACTCAAGTTTTCATATGTGTTTATGGTATCCCGTGCGGTACAGCGGCCATTACTACTGGCTCATAGTTTGTTTGCTTATTTGTATCCCTTTAGTATAGTTCTGCTTTTTTGCCAGTCTGTTACAATCCGCTATAAACTCGTCGTAGTATTTGAGAAACTGACTGACCTTGTCCATATGAAACTGAAAGTAATTTAGTTAGGCGTCTTCATGCGTTGTTCATTCTATATATAGTATTATTAGTAGGAAAGCCATTCGTTGGTTAAATGTCCTTATTTAATCGTGCATACAGTTGTAGTATAACACGTACCGTACCTATTCGCGAGAAACTGAAAGTAATTTAGGTAGGCCTTATCATTAGTCAATGCCGGCACCCTCTTTGTATTTTCAATTACGAAAAGGGCAGAACTAACTATCGAAAGGTAAAGTAGAAAGAAAGAAAAAAATGGATCACGCCAGCCATCCGTCAAGCCGGCTGACAGACCTTGTGTGGTTACGAGTTAGAACACACCGGCTGACGTCATAATGCTACGTGTAAGACCGGTCCCCCGGTGAGCAGCGTCTGACTATCTGATCACCTGGCTCTGCACGCTTGCGGAGCTGTATCGCCTTCACCCCGACTGCTGGATTTTTTGATTATTGATAGTAACAATGTGTTGGCAAGCTGTATTGAGGTCCCAGGTTCGAATCCGACACCACGCTGACGACACATATATCCAAAAATGCCCTAATCAACAAGCTACTGTAAGATATATTTCAGTATATCATATTCGTAATCAGCATCTCAAAATCCCCATATGGTCATAAATTGCATTTGATTTTGTGGTGAATTTTCATTATCATATTTGCACTACTTGTTTTTTTCGTGCCCCAGGGGTTACATTCAAAATTACCAAAAATGTTATTTATATGAATGTTAAAAATGTTATAATCGTGATCAGCATCCAAAAAACCGTTATACTGTATACAGTACTGCAAATAAATTAATTTTAGTATACCATAAAATCTTTTGAAAATTTTAGCACGAAAAATACTGCAGATGGGTGCCAGAAAACTAACAGCACGAAAGCAAACATACAGTAGCAACCATGTAAATGGCGTTAGCTCTGTTGGATAACCCATTAAATTTAGGAAAAGTCACGAAATTTGGGTTTTCCCAAGAAACCTAACTCAAAAATTGGCAGGCCTACAGAATTACAAAAAATTATAAAATTACACCCCCCCCCCCCCTACTACTAGGATCGGCATGCTGCATTGCAGCTGCATTTTTAAGAATGCTGTGCCGGCTTGTCAACAAAATTGCACCGCCACAACTCTCTATCACCCATGACATTTGCTAGATCATCCGCATCTTTAAGGCCAGTGTGCTTTAAGATGCATGTCAAGCTTGGGGGAACCAATGAGACACCTCCAATGTTATATAGTGTCTGGTTGGAGATGTGTGCATTGTACTTGACACAATGTACCCGGCGTAGCATTCTTGTGAATGTGCCATCCAGAGATTTGGTGTCCTCAGCAGTTAGAGCCCAGCATGGACTCCCGTAGAGGAGTACTGGAACTACTGCTGCTCTAAATAATCGGACCTTAAGTTTCCGATTAATTATTGGTGACTTCCAAATCCTGGAAAGCCTATTCAAGGCTGCCCATGCCTTTCCCTTACGTATTCGAAGGTCCTCACCTGACTTCCGGATCCATGATCCCAGGTATCAGAAGTCGTCCACATGCTCAAGCATACCATCCTTTGAGCTTATGCTCATCCGATCAGAGACTTGCTGAGGACTTTCAAAGTTAACTGTCAGAATTTTGGTCTTTCTGGAGTTAATAAAAAGACCAACACTAGAAGCAGCATGTTCTAATAAGCTGAGGAGCCGTTGGGCTCCCTCTAATGATTCTGAGAGCACTCCTAAGTCATCAGCAAAGTCTAGATCAGTTAGGTACTTGGCAGGATTTCCTCGACTTCTGGAGCCAGTAGGTGGAGTTATCATCACCCCATCATCATTATAATGATCTAAGGACATGCGTAGAACATAGTCAACCACAATAATGAACAAGAATGGTGCAAGTGTGTCTCCTTGGAGGACGCCCCATAACACTTCAAATGGTTCTGTGTCACCGTCAACAGTAGATACAAATGTTGTCGAACCATCGTATACTGATCTGATTGCTGCAATAATTTCATCAGGAATCCCATATAATGAAAGTATGCTGAACATACGTGAGCAAGAGACTGAATCAAAGGCCTTGAAGAAGTCAACAAAGATAACAGCCAGATGCCTGTCTTTCTTTTTTGATAACTCTTCAATTATCCATCTAAGTGCCAAAATGGGCTCCATGGTCCCACGACCTTTACGGAACCCATTCTGATTTCCACGGAGCAGTCTCTCAATGGGATCCCTGATGCGATTTAATAGAATCCTATTGTATAGCTTTGCAGCAATCGAGATCAATGAGATTCCCCGAAAAGAACCATAGAGTGTTAAGTTGCCCTTCTTGGGAACTGGCACCAACTTATTTGTTTTCATTTCTTGTCGGACTCTTGTTGTTCGCTACATGTCTACTATGATGGGATAGATGAGCTTTAAACACTCAGGTATTTTAAAGACCTCAGGGGGAACACCATCTACTCCACTGGCACGATTGGTCTTAATGCTCTTTGCAGCAGCCTTCACTTCTGCAAAGGAGATATCGCCAATGGGAATATCTGGGAGTACAGACTCAGACACTTTTACTTCTATAAAGTTATCAGGCAATACCCTGTCATTATTGAGGAGCTTTTCAAAGTGGGCTTTCCAACCATTGAGGCGATCGGCTGGTGATTCAGCCTTAACCTTGGTGGTTGGTTGGCTTTTCCGCCCAGTAAGCAGATTGATCGATTTCCATGCCTGGGATGATTGCCTGCTGTCGTCAGCATCATTGATGGCATCAACCTGTTGGTTTATTAGCTCCTGTAGATTAGCAGAGTACTGCCTGTTCAGGGACCTAGATGCAGCCTTAACTGCATTCTTGGCCGCTGTAGTCTGTTTGAGTCGGGACTCTTTCTGCGCCTTATGAAGGTCATTTCGGCACTTCTGAATTTTGTTGTCAGTCCAGGGGGCCCTTTTCCTGTTTCGAGGGTATACAGGAGCTGTTTCTGCAGCTGCTAACTTAACTGCTTCTGTAAAGGCAGTATAGCCCTCACAGTGATCTGCCGCCTCATAGGCAAGAGCCTCATACCTGTTGCTCAGCTTTTAGTGCCCCCCCCCCCCCCCCCCCCCGGGCATAATTGGGTTTAAGAGATGGCTTCAAGTGATCTTCAAAATGTATTAAGTGATTTTATCCATACAGTAAATGTCATTAATTTTTGAATGATTTTGGGGATTTAAATTTCCTTTATAATAAACTATATGTTGACAAAAAAACCTTTTTCCGATCCGCCTATAAGTGCGAGTTTCCCAGCAATCCAAATATCGATTTACAAACGAAAGAAACCATAACATTATCAAAGCGATGTCTTTTAATCAATAACTGTATAAAATCTATGAATAAAAAAAACAAAACAAAATAAGTTCAATAAGATTCGTAGAATCATACATAAACTACTGTATATGAATATTAAGGACGAATTCGAGCCAAGTATAACACCCGTTGCCTTAAAATAACAACTTTAAAAGGAAAACCATATATTAAAGGCTTATAGTAACCCTATACCATTTTGGCAATACGTGTCACACTGCACTGTACAACAGTACGGTAAAACCTTTAATGTTCTAAACAAAATCTCATCAATTTAAAAGTTAAAGTATTAAAAATTAACTATTTAACACTTGGGGAAACATTGGAAACATCGATTATTTGAGATGAATAATTTAACTAAGCGAGCGTCAAAAATTACAAATGTTCTACAAGTACAGTAGTCACTCCCCGGACCCTCTCCGCTCTGTGGATGAGCCCGGCAATTGCGAACTCACAGGCTATTTGATAGGGGCTGTATCTAGTGCAGTGTCATGTTAATTTCTTATCGAGCCGGGACGAAAAGTGCAATCTTAAATCTTGTAACTTCACCTAGGCCTGTACTGCACAGTATATAAATTATCGGGATTGAAAGACAATTTTAATACTAATTAATTTTAGATAAAAATACAAATTTGCCTAAATTTTTGTTTATAATATAAAACAATAAATCCTAATATTATATAACCAGTTAACCATATTTAATAATTACTTAGCCGACGGTTCAGATAGAATCTATAATGGATGGGATATTCGGTTTATTTCTCGTCACTTGTCTGATTATTGGGACGAATGCAGCCTACTGGAGTCCCAATGGTTGGATGTCTAAGGAAGAAGATGAGTGCCATGGACGAGGACTACAGCAGGAATGTCAGCAGGAATCCGATTATTGCAGGGAAGTCAATTCTGTATGGTACGCTATCAAGTTACACTGCGAGGCTAATGAAGTAGCCATAAACAATGACGATGGAACGCCATCTTGTGGTGGATTAGAGAAGAACGCACGGGCAATGTTAACTGGATGTGAAACAGCTAGCCCCTTCTGTACCTCGAAAAGTGGCTCCGCATTTGGCGTCAAAGGGTCCACGGCTTTCTATAGATGTTTGTATGGAGCTAAGCTTGAGGGCCAATGTCACGGGGGATTGTCCTACATAGGTGGTGGTGTCTGCGGGCCGCTGAGAGTAATAGGTGAAGAGGAGAACAGTGGAAGTCACCAAGGTGGGAAAAAATGAAAGGGAAAGAATGGAAAACACTGAAAAACTACATACTGTTTAATTGATGAGAAATAAACTGCAATAAAATGAATTTTATTGAGTTGTTTTTTTTTGAAGGGACGATTCCGCCAAAATTACATATCATATAAATTGTAATGTTAGAAAACCAACCTGGTGTACTCAAGGGATGCAGAAGTGCTCCGACTCTGGCTTCGGAAATCCGGACGTCCGGACCAATTTTATGGCCCCAGATATGGTCCGACCTCATTGCGAATTGAACCGGAACCAATCCGGTGCAACCGCCGTTAAAGTAAGGATGTGAAAAAATGAAGTTTTTTAATGTATGCATAATAGTAAATGTCGTAGTAATTAATATACCCAGTGCCATGGGGATACAGATTGGGATTTCACAACCAACTCGTGGAGTTGTTTAAATGTCGGAACAACAGCATCGAAAGTATTTAGTTAGTTTGTTGCATTTTTCTTCTGTATAATAATAATCAATTTAAATTGTTATATAACCCACTATTTATAAAATATTTGTTTTTCGTTCTGAACAGAGTTATAGAGACAATTAAGGGTGGTCATTCATTAGGTCCTGCGACGCAAACTGAATTATGAATTGGCACTAATTTTAAATTATATTTTTAGCGTGTAGGCCTAGTTGTTGTCATCTATGTACTAACGACGTAACAAGTGAACTATTATTTTGTTCATGTTTAACCAATCAAAATGACATATTGTCTCATAAGCGATATTATCACAATAAACTCGTCTCGGCTCGGATGAATGATATTTTCGCGCATTAAAATCTATATTGATATATTTGGCATTAAATAATAGGAAATATTTCGTGTTCTTGAGGTTAATTGACTTTGGTAAAGGGCATTGACTGGTTGAAACATAATAGTTATAATTCACAAGTTTATATATTCTTTATTTTATTTCATATATATAACTTTGGTAAAACATTACTTAATTAACTTTTGAAAACAAAATACAATATCTTCAATTTCAATAATAAATGGACTCTGATACTATAAATAGTGTGATATAATTCCATTATTTATAGTAACAAGTTGTTGACAAGCTGTGTTGTCGAGGTGTTTGTCATCAGATCCTTACAGGGTCTGATGAGATCCAGTTAAGGTCGACATTTTTCATTCAGATAAGCAGAACCATTCAAAAGTCCAACCTCAGCCAAACCAAGTACTGTAGTTAGTACAATCGCAGTCCTCCACCAGCTCTGTCAACGTATTCCAGTAATAATGCTTAACTTGCCATTCACTAAATGAAACTAATATACTGTAACGTTGTGAAAATAATGTTTCATTTAAGGGGGGGGGGGGGGGGGGGGGTAGCGCATTTTCTAACCAAAAAGACTAATTTTTGAAACATATCCTATCTGATACAGAATTTCATGCTAAATCCAAATGCTTAGTTTTCAAGATACAGTATCTGGGATAGAAGATACTGGCTCCGATATATCACGATATAGGTAAAGGCGATGAAGTTTGGGGTTTGCATTCCATTTCTGCAAATGTTTGTGGTCAGTGGTGCTAATTGGATGTCTCCACGAGAAAGAGCACACAATTTTAATTGAGAAGGTATTTTTTTTATTATTGGACCTACTTGTCAGCTTATAAGACAACTTCAAGTCTCTTTTTCCTTTTCTTTTTTTTTCTTCAAGTCTTCAAGGCTTTTTTTGCGGTCTCTGTGGGCGGGATTACATGGAATAGACTTATTGGTCATCGGAGATCTTCAAAATGTATAATCTCCAGTTCTAGTGGTCGTACGAAGTTCGTTTTAGGCTCATTCGAAAGCTCTTTTCTTAGAGAACAAAGTTACCATTTGATTTAAGATAAAATGGTTGTGAAGCAACATAACATGAACTTGGGTAAAATATGCCTTGCAAATTTTGTTCAAGTTATGATTCCTTAGGCAGCTTTCAAGATTTTGCCAAACCAAATGGTAACTTTGTTCTCTAAGAAAAGAGCTTTCGAATAAGCCCAAAACGAACTTCGTAAGACCACTAGAACTGGAGATTATACATTTTGAAGATCTCTGATGACCGATAAGTCTATTCCATGTAATCCCGCGAAGACCGCGAGTCACTTATTCGAGTCCCGTCTTTATTCCAGAGACTTGAAGAAGTCTTATAAACTGATCAATAGCTCCAATAATGATAAAACAATACCTTCTCAATTAAAACCATGAGATTCATTGTAGTTTAAGCATTTGTTCATTCATTAAGTTTGTATCCAAATATGCCCTAATCTACTACTACTACTACTAGGATCGGCATGCTGCATTGCAGCTGCATTTTTAAGAATGCTGTGCCGGCTTGTCAACAAAATTGCGCCGCCACAACTCCCTATCACCCATGACATTTGCTAGATCATCCGCATCTTTAAGGCCAGTGTCCTTTAAGATGCGTTTCAAGAAAGTCATGGGCTGTCCACCATGCTTATTCACTCCATGAGGCTGCCAAAGTACAAGATTATGCACTGGCTGGTCCTCACGGCGAAAGCAATGTCCTGCAAAGCGGAGGCGATTTTGTTCTAGTGTCAAGCTTGGGGGAACCAATGAGACACCTCCAATGTTATATAGTGTCTGGTTGGAGATGTGTGCATTGTACTTGACACAATGTACCCGGCGTAGCATTCTTGTGAATGTGCCATCCAGAGATTTGGTGTCCTCAGCAGTTAGAGCCCAGCATGGACTCCCGTAGAGGAGTACTGGAACTACTGCTGCTCTAAATAATCGGACCTTAAGTTTCCGATTAATTCTAGGTGACTTCCAAATCCTGGAAAGCCTATTCAAGGCTGCCCATGCCTTTCCCTTACGTATTCGAAGGTCCTCACCTGACTTCCGGATCCATGATCCCAGGTAACAGAAGTCGTCCACATGCTCAAGCATACCATCCTTTGAGCTTATGCTCATCCGATCAGAGACTTGCTGAGGACTTTCAAAGTTAACTGTCAGAATTTTGGTCTTTCTGGAGTTAATAAAAAGACCAACACTAGAAGCAGCATGTTCTAATGAGCTGAGGAGCCGCTGGGCTCCCTCTAATGATTCTGAGAGTACTCCTAAGTCATCAGCAAAGTCTAGATCAGTTAGGTACTTGGCAGGATTTCCTCGACTTCTGGAGCCAGTAGGTGGAGTTATCATCACCCCATCATCATTATGATGATCTAAGGACATGCGTAGAACATAGTCAACCACAATAATGAACAAGAATGGTGCAAGTGTGTCTCCTTGGAGGACGCCCCATAACACTTCAAATGGTTCTGTGTCACCGTCAACAGTAGACACAAATGTTGTCGAACCATCGTATACTGATCTGATTGCTGCAATAATTTCATCAGGAATCCCATATAATGAAAGTATGCTGAACATACGTGAGCGAGAGACTGAATCAAAGGCCTTGAAGAAGTCAACAAAGATAACAGCCAGATGCCTGTCTTTCTTTTTTGATAACTCTTCAATTATCCTTCTAAGTGCCAAAATGGGCTCCATGGTCCCACGACCTTTACGGAACCCATTCTGATTTCCACGTAGCAGTCTCTCAATGGGATCCCTGATGCGATTTAATAGAATTCTATTGTATAGTTTTGCAGCAATCGAGATCAATGAGATTCCCCGAAAAGAACCATAGAGTGTTAGGTTGCCCTTAGTAGTATGCTAAACACCTGGATTGAGACAGTGTCTGCCATAGTCTACCATGTTAAAGAATTTGCCGAACGGCTCTTGCCCCGCCTACTTACTATAATTACTATTGTTGCCCCACCCACTTACTATGGTTACTATGGTTACCATTGTGCATATGTAACATATGTCACCACTGTGTATATGTGACATATGCGGTATAAGGCCAGTCCACAGACGGAAGTAATTTAATTAATTCGTGTCTACCGGTCGGCGTTTGACCTTGAACCGCAATAGGTAAAACCCAATATAGTAAGTGGGTTGCAGACGTTTGTTATAAAGTGAACAAACCCATAATATTACACCTTTAATTACAGTTGCAACAGCTCATCTCCAATTTATTTAATAAAGTCTTTAACATGATAGACTATTACAGACGCAACAACTAAAAAAAGGTGAATAAACACAGACTAACGGTGGCTACCAATATTGTCAAGCAATAAGTTGTGGGGGCGAGCCGCGAAGTGAGAATAAGGTATTTATAATATTATTTTAATTTGATTATTCTACCTATGGGGCGAGCCATGAAGTGAGTGATAGCATCGAAGTAAGGTTATTGTATTTATACTTATCACTACGCAACAAGTTGTGGGGTGAGCCACGAAGTGAGTATAAGGTTATAGTATTTATAATATTATTTTAATTTGATTATTCTACCTATGGGGCGAGCCATGAAGTGAGTGATAGCATCGAAGTAAGGTTATTGTATTCAACTAACGACAGCCACCAATATTACAATTCTATAGTTATTACTAAGCAACTAGTTGTGGGGCGAGCCGTGAAGTGATTATTGTTATTATAATAATTTTCGAAATTATTACTTACATTAATTTTCGGTAGGCGGTGGTGGTATATAGGCGCTATCGGTGAGTTGTCTTATCGCCGTCCGATGCCAACATAAGTTTTAATTGCCAATAATTCTGTTATACAGTGATTTGATGGAAAAATAGGTCGAGCCATGAATCGAACGAAGCCTTAGAATATGGGTACCCGCGCGGCGCGGAGTGAGCAAAGCCTTTAGCGTGTGGGTACTATTGTTGAATTTTGGCAATTATTTATTGTTATTATATTAATTGTTGAAATTAAATTATTACTTACATTAATGTTGGGTGGGAGGTGGCGTCCTTGTTTCCCCCACCATTCTTGGGGGGCAGGCACAAGTTGGGCGGACTACCCCACCAACAATTCTACCTGGTTCTGCAGGGACTACCACTTCTTGCGGTGGATCCGGGGGGAACCACGGCGATAAGCCACGACCACGCCCTCGGGGCCGCTTATTTGGAAATACCATGGCAATAGGCCTAAGAGGCCTACCAATCGCCGGATAAAAATTGATAGGCCTATACAACGCTGCCATCGGCGTATTAGGCCTTCTAAGGGGTTCAATGGTACCCCCGCGACTCCCCACACCGTATGTTTGGGGCACCCTACCGGAAACAGGTATTTGTTGGATGGCGGCTGGATGGACAGGGTTGTTGTCGGTGGCAACCTCCGAGACTGATTTATTATCACTGCCTGTAGCCATTATATGTTTTAGTTTATAATAATTTAATAATGTAACTTTATAATAATTTAATAATGTAATTAATAATAAAGTGAATTCGGTATCGCTATTCCCGATGTTAATATAGTAAATAAACTATAACAGAACTAGCTAATTATCTACGCTTCGTATCTATATATGGCTTATTTCTTTTGTGAAACCAGTCACATATGCGAGTAAATTGAACCCAGACCTTTGATTGTCGTTAGAGCGTTTAATTATTGTCTAATGTGCGTAGCGTGGATTGAGATTCTGGCCTTTGTGTTAACCGCATAGGTTGGGCGGCAGATGCTTGTTATATAACGGAAAGAGTTGGGTCCCAATGTGCTCTATACCAATTATTACGGTGTGAAGACCCCAACCCGCGTCACTTGTCGTGTCCCATATATTTATTAAAAATATTGCTATTACTATATACCCAAGAAATAAATATTTATTATTAATTAATATTAGCGCTAATAATATGTTCACGCACCGCAATTGAATATACCCATAACCGAAATAAATAAATTATTTTATTAATGAAAGTGTCCACAGTAATAACAATAAATCATTGTACCGCAAATTAGAGGTGAATATATGTGGCTGGCCACGAGAAAAGGGACCTTATGTCACCGGAGGTCGATTTTGAGTTATTAGGCCTATGAGATGCAGAATTTTCCAGAGATTCTAACAAAAAAAACGGTGTGTCAATATCTATTTCCAAAAAAAAGTTATAGCGATTTATGTGAAGGTGAATCGGGTAGTTTTAATTTTATTAATAGCGGTTATAATAAGCGATTATTAAAAAAAATGGAAAATATTAATAATATCATAGCAATTCTTACTATATAATTAGGAAGCTCAATGTTATTCGGCTTTTTATACAACTTTTAACACTTTGAAACTATTAATATTGTTCATGAACTATTTTAAAAAAATTTTTGCAAAATTTTCAAAAAAACATGTAACCAAAAAAATTTATTTTTTTTTAATTTAACATTTTTTCAAAAAGATAAATTTTTTTAACAAAATTTAAAATTATTTGTATTTTGAATTCTTTATTGGGATTACAAAATTTAAGAACTAACGAAGTTAAATTAAGAAAATGACAGCCATATTGCATTTAAAAAATAACTGTAGGCCTACAGTACCTACATATTACAGTAGTACAATTACAATTTATTACAGTTCTAAATTCAGACATGAAAACCCTAAGACAGTGGGATATACAACACTGCAACATCTTATATTGCTTCCTGTAATTAGTTATTTCCTAGGTATATTGAATATCAGAACCAATTTGAATTTCCCTCATCGTTTTATATCTTTCTAAATTGATAATCCAATTAAATTTGTTCAAAAATAGAGGGAAACTTTAAACGCGATTATCTCAGAATCAGGTTTTGCGACATAAGGTCCCTTTTCTCGTGGCCAGCCACATATTCATTGCTCCAGGATTTTTCGGCACCTCGGTTAAATAATACAGACAAAATAGACCACACTGAGTCGATTGCGGCGCTTGAAATATTTTACGATTCCAAGTATGCCTTTGTGTATATTTATGCAACCAATATGATATTTTTGGCGGAGGAGCTTTACCAAACGAATCTAAATAATAAGCAATTCTCTTAACCACGCGTACGCAAGACCAGTGTTGCCCTGGTAGGCCTATACGTTGATTATTAATAATAAATGAATAATTTTGTTTATGCTTATTTTTTTTTTTTGCATGTATTAGGTGTAATTGGTCGATTGCGTAAACACCAATGTATTCGGGCCCCACCGGGAATTTCGCTAATTGTATAGAGTCCAACATCTTAGCGTGCACGTATTCACAGGCGGCGCGGCTTCGCTTACTTTGTACTATGCGAGATCTTTATTTATTCAGTTATTATTTCCTTGGCTTCCGAAATAGATAGAAGAGCGTCATAGCTTGCCATTAATATAACGTTAATAGTGTTATCTAGTGCATTACTAAATTTCAGAATCAAATGCCCGCTTGTATGAATACTAGGTTGAATCTCATGGCTTTGGTCGCCTCCCGCAGTAAGACCGAATACGATCAAAGGAAATTGGGTACGAAACCGTTCTGGTGTTAGCGAGCAAAATACGCCGCTCAAGCTCTTGAACACGTTCATTAAACTTTCGAATTCCAACATAAAATTGTTTTCCAGAAAGTTAGGGCGATATGGATACCCGTGTATAATACGGGAGTCGATGTTTAGTTCGGCATAATTTAAACCGAAATGGTTAAAATGTAGCGGATTACTGCTTAATTCCCCGTTGAAGCTGGTGTTGGTAAGCATTCCAACCAAAATATACTTAGGTAATTTTCCTTGGATTATGTTCGATTCTGTATAACTGGACTGCCCGCCACCAATAGTGAAGGTTTTCACTTCTTGTTTTAACAAGTTATAAATAAAGTCATTTTTTTGTGACCCCAACAAATGCGCACGCATAACCTCGGCATCAATCTTGCGGCGTTTTATTTTTAAATTAATATTCATGATTTCAACTCTTGGGTTTACCAATCCTGCTCCGGGTTCAACTTTCAAAAAAAAATTATTCGATACTCGGTCTATACGAAGTCGAATGTTAATTCCCGGCGGCAGTAATTTGTCCTGGCTTGCCAGGTCTAAAAAAATTGGGGCCACAACGAATTTAACATAATTCCCACGAACGTCATTCTCAGTAGCGACAGGTACCCCACCTAGATTATTATCAGTATCTTCATACCCACCAGCTCTTAAAATACTGCGTTTTTCGTTAGCATCTGTCAACAGTAATGTCTGAAACGTAGACTTATAGGCGTAGAACCCATTCGAGGTTTCAACTAGCTTTTCATTTAAATATAACGAACAATTTTCAAATAGTGACCCACCCGGGTAATTAAGATGGTGGAGGGTTGTATCGTCGTTAGCCCTATTACCATCCCATGTAATTTTATATTTAATGTGAAATTTCGAATTCTTTAAATCAGTATATAGAACATTTGACTGGGGTATAAAGAACTCTATTTGCCTGGCATTCGCGTCAAGAGTAGAAATCGGGTAGATATCCAAAAAATGTGAAGATGTATATTCTCGCTGATTTGTTTTACTCGAGAATAATGATAATTCTAATTTACTCATTTTGTTAAGTTACATAAAAATATCGCGACATTTATTATTTCGCTTTTTACGTTTCTGCCCAACGTTCATACCCACACTTGGGTGTCGCCGTTTCCCACTCCTCTTTTTTTTACTTTTCGGGTTTGTAAATTCATTGTATACCCGTTGGGCGATTTGGCGTGTCTTTGGATGAGGTTCTAACCGCTCGGCCACTTTATTTATCAAATCATCTGCTTTACTGCGTAAAATACGTTTTCCTTCTGGTATTATGTATTTCCGTGCTACTTTCGCTGCTTTGGGGAGTGCCTTAGTTAGCACCTTTCTCCCTAACTTGCGCGCTAATATACCTAGGCCAGTTGTTAATATTCCGCGCCCACGCTGACGATTTTGGGTGTATCGCCGGCCGAATTTATTATTCTTATTATTCCATATACCAGTAGATGGGCCAAACCCAGGGAGAATGCTTCCACCCTTAAAAACGGGTATATCGCTATAATTCCCGCTTCCCAGTTGGATTTGTGGGGCGCTATATAATTTAAACAAATCAGAATCTGACATTATTATTATGAGTATTTATTATAACATATAATAATAATTCTTTACTACTTACGTATATGTGTAATCAACAAATATAAGTAGCATATAATAACACAATAATTAATTATATATACATTAATTCGATGATAACCATTTCCCATAACCAACCGCGAGTTTCGCAGAACAATAATTAAAACAAGAATCACTATTATCAGAATGGTAGGCACAATTTGTTATTGCTGAATAATCGTGAAAAAGACATTTGGTGTCATAATCGGCATATTTTTCGTTTATGCCGTACGTTTCTAGAAGTGTTCCATTCACAATAAATTCATTTTTTAAAATAAATAATTTCGGTATTCCGCGTATTAATATTTGAAACCCCAACCGTTTTTTTTCTTGTAACCATTCCTGTATGTACATTTTAAATGCGCTTTGGTCCATAAATCCGTAGTCAAAATTAATGTGATGCGTAATATTGGCGAGTTGTGTGAGACGGTCGTATTCGCTTAAACTTAAAATTTTTGCGGGTGGACCATTAATAAACCATACGTTTTCTAATGATTTGATGGTAGTATTATAAGCCGCAAACTCTTTAAAATAAATGGTTGCAACGGGGTGTTGGTCGATCTGCGGAAGATGCGTATAATATTGGAAATCTACTATTATTCCCGGGTTTTCCAGCGTCGGGTAATAATCACGCCCACGGCTGCGACTTAGAAATTTATCCATATAGTCGCTATAACTTCAGATAATCAGATAATAATAAATAATAAATAATTTACATCGATTAAATTGTGACTATCTCAATCAATTCGTATAAAATGAAGCGTCAATATTGAATTTCCATAATGAAAGCGCAACAAATTTCCGGAATCTCCAATCAATCGAACTCGTATATAACGTAAATTAGATGTTGAATTAACTTTTTTATAGTAGACTTCCTCAACTTCACGACTAATAATTTGCCCATATTCCCCTTCTATGGGTATGCTACGCAACAGAGGGTATTCGCTATTGTCTACAAATTGAGGTTCGACGCAATTGATATGTATATTTATGTTGGGTTCCAGTATTTCGACAGCATTAGGATGCTTATGGCAGTCGTACTTATTATTCCGCGAATCAATCCTTAGCAAGTGATAATCCCCCGCAGCATTTTGCACACACATAAAACCTTTGCCATCAACCTCGTGTTCTGTTAATCCTAGGTAACCACCCAAACGTTTACTGACAAATATCGACAACTGTTTACCTTTAAAATGTATGGTTATATTACCAGAGCGTGCTGTATTATCAATTATATTAATTTGGCCTTTAATAAGGCTTTTGTTGAAGTACTCAATGATCCTTTCCAATGATAGGAAAGATCCTTCGGGGAGAGTAACATCTCTTGTAAACATTTTTTTATTTTTTATGGCCTTTATATAAATGTCGCTATTGTCATACCTGATACTAGATACGTACGTTATACCGGTTAAACCTATTAACCATTGCCCTTTAGCGAAAGGTAAAGGAATTTGCAAATTTGTTTGGAAATCGCTGGCGCTATTACGTGGGAATTCTATGGGGTTTGCGTTTGAGGGTAGTACAACGTAATAACTGTTCATTCTTGTAGTTTTTGTCGCCGTTGTTGTTTTTTGATTTCTAGAACTAAAATTGTTTTACCTCCATGAAAGACTATATGCTTTCCTTTATGGTCGCGAAGCGTTATACTAATTGTGTCGAGCACTTTTTTATTTCTTAATTGTTTGTAATGTGTGTTTTTGAATTCCAGGTTGATGAATGAGTATGGTTCCCATTTCAAAGGGATTATCCGCAAAAGAGGCGCCATCGAATGTCCTACGTGAGAAGATTCAATCATATCTGTATATATAAACATTGTGTGTCTATCCCTCGTTATATCACAAGGTTCAGGGAATTCAACCCCATCCAATTTGTTTGTATCTTTACAGCCTAAGTTCAATAAACCATCATCTTTGTTATAGTGTATTGCCCAAAGCGCCCCAAGACCCATTAAATTATTTTTTAAACTCGATAACCCGAAAATATTTATTACATCTCCATAGAATTGGAAATAGCGGCCTTTCTCACAATGTAGACGAATTTTTGATGTATGTTTTTGGTAGTTAAACTTAACATCTTTGAAACCGTGGTGGGATATTGAGGGATTTTTCAAATAAACACTAATATGGTTTAAAATTGACTCAATAGAAGCATATAGCCCAAGATTGAAATCGATTTCTATAAGATTGTATGGAGCTATATGAAATTCCAAATCCTCATCATACATATATTCGCCAATTCTAATTCCAGATCTTTGTTCAATATTTCTATAGGTCGACACATACTGTATTTCCTTTAGACCCACGACCCAATCTGTGCTGACGGGGATAGGTTTGGACAACTCAATCGTGAAATCGCTGGGAGTGTTATCGGGATATTTATCTAGACTGGCGTTGGAAGTCAACGTTAAATGTAAGTAATCCATAATAATATAATTAATTATTGTACGTGATCAACCCACCGATGTGCTGAAAAACCAACAAATTTAACCAAATATTGCTTTTTGCCGCTTTTATTTACTTTTTCTTTAATTATTTTTTCAATTGGTAGGAATTGAAATGGTTCTATTACCTTTTGGATTTCATGCCGATAAAATGTCCCCTTTATAACGCGCCCATTCGAGTCCGCAACTTCGTACATAGGGTACGGCTCTCGATCCAATCTTATTCTGTAAATTTTGAAAATTTCTACAGTATAATTAGGTGTATAACCTTTGTCAAATGGCTTTCTAGCTAAACTCAGCCGCACCTTATCACCAACCTTGAAATGAACTCGACGCTGCGCACGACGTTTTCTTTTATTGGGATGACCCACACTCCCATATAGTTTTAAAAATAGGTCAGTTTCATTCTTTTTATTGACAGAGTTTGGCGCCATACCAATGGTTCTATGTATTGAATTATTATATGCAACCAATATTTTTGGCAATATACCCATCCATTCTCTATTCTGTTTCCTCGTGAAAATTCTGTACATGCGAGATTTGAGGGTGCGATTCAGCCTTTCACAGATACTAGCTTTAAATTGGCTAACTAAAGTATAAAAATGAACATTATTGTTCAGTAAGAAATCTTTCACCAATTTATTAACAAACTCAGTTCCTTGATCAACCGCTAGCCGTTTAGGTTTTCTATCTTCAAATATCGTGGCTAGGGCCCTTTTAATTTCGACCCCTGTTTTACGTTTTAGACCCAACGCCCACGCCTTCCGACTAAAACAGTCAATACAAGTAAGTATGTAACCGTAGCCATTATTCTCACCCCTAAAAGGTTGCATATCGCACAAATCCGCTTGGTATAGATCGCCAATACCGCTCGTGAAGATTTTTGATGTCGGGTAATGGCGCCTAGCCGGCGCGTGTAGGGAATACGTTCGTTGGGAGCTCAACCATTCTTTTGCGCGATTTCTCGTAACTTTAGCGGCTTTCGCTAGTTTGGTTACGCTCGCGAAACCGGCAGCATTTGAAACATCGTAATATATTCTTCCCAGTCGTTTGTTTGTTCGATTTTCTACGATTCTCCCCATCGGTTGTGTCGTGTCGTGGAAGAAAACACTTGCAATGACAGTTAATACTTAATATGAAACGTTCAAAAAACATACTACTACTACTATTTTAATGTTATCCCGCGCTTTGTTTCCGCACGTCGATTTATTGTAGTCCTACGTATTGTTTCCACGCGTCGACGCGTTTTGTGTTGGAAGGGGTCACGCGGACCCTTCGCCGTTTCAACCAACCGCGACCAATTAATCGTTTTGGTATCCTTAATCGTTTTAATAACCCCAAAAATGTTGCTTGTCCTGGAATTATTTCGGTGTTTTTCTTATTTTTTTTTGTAGTCAGCAATTCAATCAAATGATCAATATTTGCTCCGGGAATAAGTTTATTTTCTATATAGAGTTTATTATTATCGCTCCACCGTACTCTGTCTCGCGAGAATCGCATCAAATAACTCAACAATCGTTTGGCTTTCTGGGATGAAATTGTCACACCATCTAGCGGTTGTATTATATTATTGCTTTTCTTATTATTATTATTATAAGTATCCGTTAATAAAGTAGAAACTAGATACAACTTCTTAAAATTTCCGAGGCTAATCTCGTTATTTTTCATCGTTATATATCATTATTAATATATTAATACTATATACTAGAGTTCACGTTCATGGACCGATAATAACCTAATTTTGGTGAAAGTCTAAACAATGTGTGAAAATGGTTTTAGCACGGCGTCGCTACTGCGGTATAGACTGAGCCTCGGGGCGTTGGTGAGGTGTGTTAGAGTTCATATTCGTGGGTTGATAAACAGTTTGCCCTAATGGGTTGAAAATATCACCCCTAACTCTTATACTATTTTTTTGATGAAAGTCTAAGAGAAGGTGTGTGAATGGTTTTTGTGTGGCGTCACTATATGCTTGAACAATAAAATTGCTATTTTTTGGGTACACTTGCCGCGCTATATAGCTTATTTGACTTGCGTCGCGGGGATTTTTTGTGAAAATACAATATTGGGCATTTAGACTTCTAGTCCGTGTTTCCGCCCCTTTACTGAAGAAATTTTGTGTTATATAGATAATGAAACAGGAAGTATGATGGCAGGTTTTTGTGAAGCTTTCTGTCAAACTCTCATCACTCTTACTTTCGCTTAACAAGTCGTCTATAATAATTAGATTGTTTTCGCGGAAAATAGAATTAATTTTTTGCGGTAAACCTTTGAATAGATGTGTTATACCCGGGAATTCTGGTGGGGTGGCGCCATAAAAGAATAATACACGCTTCGGGGTTATATCAAAAACTAAATTTTTATTTTTTACAATTTTTGATACCAACACTGTTTTTCCGGAAGAAATTGGACCCGCAATAATCATGGCCGAACCCATCTTGAAAGAGGCGTCGTATGATGTGATTGTTTCCCGTGATATCGTCGGCTCTCGGGACATTGTTGATAGGTAGCCACTCAGTAGATGGGAAACCTAGAAACTTGACGGTTGACGCGTGTGC